>BKCP01006626.1:375169-392621 GCA_008636005.1 Striga asiatica
AAAAAAAAAAAAAAAAAAAAAAGAGAGAGAGAGAATATCAGCCTAAGTCGCATTTATAAATTTTTTAATAAAAAATTAAGACCAATTCACCATATTTTTTTAATATATTATCCAACCAAATTCAGCAACTGTTTATAAGGCAATTATTTGTTTAGTAGATAATTTCGACCTAAATGTTTACATTTGCTGAAAATTATAATAAATTCGACACACATTTTATTATTCTTTATTTGTTTGAGGGTACCGTTCAAGTTTCAGCGCTAACAATTTTCTATCATGGTCTCATGTGCTATGACGATCAATAAAAGTCAAAATCAGTCTCTCTCACACGTCCGCTTAATCTTGAAATACCCTGTTTTTAGTCATTAATAGTTTTATGTTGCTCTTTCTAAAGTCAATGTGAAGGGTTTGAACATAATGATATGTGGTGATGGTGATCCCGATGATAGGAAAACCATGGATGTTGTATACAAATAAATGTTTAATAAGCCCTTCATCACTAAAAAACACACACATTATTAAAGTTGTCACTTTACATAAGAAAAATTTTGCAATGATTACCGAAATATAAGCTCCTCCTCATCATTTTCCATTCCCCTTTCCAACATGGCGAAATCCATCATCCACCTCATACAATAACAACAACATCAACAACATAGCCTATTAGTCCCAAGCAAGTCGGGGTAGACTAGAGATGAAACCCAGGAGAAACACAAAAGGAGTCGAACCAAAAGGAATAGCTCGGAAAAAAAAAAGAGAGAGGAAGAAGCAAAAGTCACGGTTCTGGCACGTTGATAGCGAGCCTCCAAGCGCTCCTATCCACCGCTAAATCCTTGGAGATATTCCAATCTTTAAGGTCTCTCTTAACCGACTCTTCTCAAATGAGTTTAGGCCGACCTCTACCTCTCTTAACATCCTCGACTCGCTGTAGAACTCCCCTACGCACCGGTGCATCAGGAGGCCTCCGTTGGACATGTCCGAACCACCTCAGCCGATGTTCGACCAATTTCTCCTCAATTGGAGCCACCCCGACCCTATCTCGAATATCCTCATTCCGGATTCTATCCCTTCTTATGTGCCCGCAGAACCAACGCAACATACGCATCTCTGCTACACTTAGTTGTTGGACATGTTGCCTTTTTGTAGGCCAACATTCAGCACCGTATAGTATCATCTGGCGAATCGCCGTCTTATAGAACTTACCTTTTAGCCTTTGTGACACCCTCTTATCACAGAGAACGCCCGACGCCTGACGCCATTTCAACCAACCGGCTGCAATTCTATGCCTAACATCAGCATCAATGCCGCCATCCTTTTGTAGCACCGATCCCAAATACCGGAAAATCTCCTTCTTGGCCACCACTTGCCCGTCAAGGGTAACGTCACCATCATCATGAGAAGCCGTGCTGAAAGCGCACGTCATGTACTCGGTCTTCGTCCTACTAAGTCTGAAGCCTTTCGATTCTAACGCGTCCTTCCACAGCTCCAACTTCCTATTTACCCCTGCTCTACTCTCGTCAACTAGCACCACATCATCAGCAAAGAGCATACACCAAGGGATATCATCTTTTATGTCCCTTGTGATCTCATCCATCACCAATGCAAATAGATAAGGGCTCAATACTGACCCCTGGTGTAGTCCAATTTTAATTGGGAAGTCGCTGGTGTCGCTCCCACATGTTCGGGCACACGTCATCGCATCCTTGTACATATCCTTGATGAGGGTAATGTACTTAGATGGGACTTTATGCTTTTCTAAGGCCCACCACATGACATTTTTCGGTACTCTGTCATAAGCCTTCTCAAGGTCGATAAAGACCATGTGCAAAGTCCTTCTTTTGGTCCCTATATCTCTCCGTCAACTGTCGTATTAGAAAAATAGCCTCCATGGTCGACCTTCCAGGCATGAACCCAAATTGGTTTTGGGTCACACTCGTCACTCGTCGTAGGCGATGCTCGATAACCCTCTCCCAGAGCTTCATCGTATGGCTCATCAACTTAATCCCACGGTAGTTACCACAACTTTGAACATCTCCCTTGTTCTTGAAGATCGGTACTAAAGTACTTCTCCTCCATTCATCAGGCATCTTGTTTGACCGGAAAATGAGGTTAAAAAGTTTAGTTAGCCATGCTAACGCTCTGGCGCCCAAGCATCTCCACACCTCAATGTGGATACCATCAGGGCCCATTGCTTTACCTCCCTTCATCCTCTTCATAGCCTCTTCAATCTCTGCCTCCCGAATTCTTCTCACCATGCGTCTATTGGTATCCTCAAATGAGTCATCCAACTCCAAGGTAGGACCCTCATTCTCCCCATTAAACAATTTGTCGAAGTACTCTCGCCATCTGTCCTTGATCTCCCCATCCTTCACCAGTGGCCGATCCGACCCATCCTTAATGCATTTGATTTGGTTGATGTCCCTTGTCTTCCTCTCCCGAATCTTAGCCATCCTATAAATATCCTTCTCCCCCTCCTTCGTGTCTAGGCGCTGATAAAGGTCATCATAGGCCTAACCCTTCGCTACACTCACGGCACGCTTTGCAGCCCTTCTCGCTATTTTATAGCTCTCAATGTTGGTTGCACACTTGTCAAGGTGGAGGCGCTTGAAACACTCCTTCTTCTCCTGAATAGCCCTTTGCACCTCGTCATTCCACCACCAAGAGTCCTTCGCTTTCTGCTTGCCTCCTCTACTCACACCAAGTACTTCTGCAGCCACCTTCCGTACACATGTTTCCATCTTTAGCCACATGTCATCTGCCTCTTCTCCTTCTTCCCGAGGCCCCTCACCTAGCATCCTATCCCTAAACGTCTGCGCTGCTTCCCCTTAAGGCTTCCACCACTTCATTCTCACGGTCTTGGCACATTTGTTCCGGTGGACACGTGTTCGGAATCGAAAATCCGCCACCACCAACTTATGTTGGGGGACAACACACTCCCCAGGTATCACCTTGCAATCTACACAAGCGCTTCTATCCTCCCTCCTTGTAAGGATAAAGTCGATCTGACTTGAGTGTCGTTCACTATGGAAGGTCACCAGGTGAGATTCCCTCTTCCTAAAGAGGGTGTTCGCTATCAACAAGTCGTAGGCCATCGCAAAGTCCAACACACCCTCCCCCCTCTTCGTCCCTACTACCATACCCAAACCCTCCGTGCACTCTCTCGAAACCTACCTTAGTCGCACCCACATGACCGTTTAGGTCCCCTCCTACAAAGAGCTTTTCGCTGGCAGGCACCATACTAACCAAGGCATCCAGGTCCTCCTAGAATTGCCTCTTTGCGGTCTCACTAAGACCTACCTGAGGGGCATAAGCACTGATCACATTCATGTTCAAATCTCCAACTACCAATCGGACTAGGATAATCCGGTCGCCTTGTCTTCTAACATAGACAACTCCATCCTTAAGGCTCCTATCAATCAAGATGCCTACGCCATTCCTACTCGATGAAGCCCTAGTGAACCAAAGCTTGAAGTCAGTATCCTCCACCTCCTTCGCCTTCTGTCCCTTCCATTTGTCTCCTGGACGCATAGGATATTTACCCGCCTCCTAGTAGCTGCATCGACTAGCTCACGTAGTTTACCCGTTAGGGACCCTACGTTCTAGCTATCTATACGGACCCTAGTTGGTTCGACTAGCTTCCTTGCCCTTCGCACCCGTCGAGAGAGATGCGAAGACCCTTGCTCATTTTCCACTACACCCGAGCGCCGATGTAGCACGCCACTAAGGAAATGACGACCCGGTCCTTGCTCACTTAACACCATGCCCAAACCACAAAAATGGCGCGTCCCCAAGGGGGAGACGACCCGGCTCTTGCTCATTTGACACCATACCCGGGTTCCGATATGGCGCGTCGCTAAGGGGGTTACGCCCCAACGAATTTCTCATGTGTTTCATCTCCATGTAACGGCTAGGTTTTACGTTGGCTTGCCAAGCCTATCACAACCCTCCTCCTTTACCAGGGCTTGGGACCAAATCATAAAATCATAAAATCATAAAATCCACCTTATGAAATCATAAAATCATAAAATCCCAACAAATTAATTTCACACAGTCACCTTTTTTTTCATTTTTTTATTTTTATTTTTTCCGTCACCCTAGAAAAGTCTATACATCTTTATCTCCATTTTCTCCCACAACCCACTTTAAAAGCCCCAACTCCTTCATCTTCTCACTTTCTCCCCCTTCCTCAATTTTTTCCTCTTGAGAGAGAAGAAAAGCAGAAAAAAGATTAGCNTAGAGAGAGAGAAAAAAAAAAAGAAAAAGAAAAAACACCCATCATCATATCTCTCATGGATACTTAACCCCTCCACTGATAGTTGAAAAGAATAGCTTTTCAACTAAACCCTCCACTGATCAATTCAATAAGCCCACCAACATTTTCAGGCAAGCAAATGAGATTCTCATAGACACTTCTAATTAGCTTCAAACAAACAAGAACGCATTCATAGTTTAGTATTAAACAACAAAATGTTGCTTTCTTGAGCCCTAATTTATAACATTGAAATAAATTGATCATCTACGAGGCCACAACTAATGAGTTTGCACCGATAAGTCGGTAGAGTTTAATAGTCTCGACAATTTGCGTACAAATAATAAATGGAAGTGCCTGCTTTTTAGTGATACTATCCATTAGCTACAGACAACTAAACAAGAACAAAAGACCCAAACATTCAACCATAATCAACAGATGCTGCCACCTGGAAATGACTAAAATATGCCTACACGTCATTCAAGAGTTCACAAAACTATTAAGCACATTTCATCCACCACTTATGCTCCCAAATAGCATTGCCACGATCACATTATCTAAACCACAGTACCATAACCCAGTCATTCACCTCTTGCCGTCCCCAATTTTCTCAAGAAATCATATATGGTAAGATGACAGTATAAAACAACACAGCCAAAATTGCTACCCCACAGATCGCGGGCATCGATATTCACCTTTCGGTTCAGCAAAAGCCTAACAACCTCAACGCAGCCCTCACAGGCAAAAATATGCAGCGCAGTCCTCCCGTCGAGGTCAATGTTGTTGGCGTCGACCCCTTCATCTAGCAAGTCCCTAACCCCCTCCCGTCAAAGCTCTCCTTAACAAGCTAGAAAAGTTCAAAATTTCATTTTTTTCAATTAGATCAATTTATCATCACAATTGCACTATACACAAAATTAACATTTTTAGAGAATATATAGAATTAAAAAGCCACAAAACACACTTTACTCGTCCACAAATCAGGGCTTTTTCCCATGCCCCAATTAAAATTAGAAGACACAAAAATCAACCTAATTGTCCACAAAATCAACACTACACAACTGGGACAACAAAGACCACATTGTTTGTTAAAAGGAATCGTATACAATCGAATAGAGCTAATCTCAGTCAAATTCGAAAAAATCTACCTAAAATCGTGTACCTTATGACTGAATCCCATTCAATGCGACCGAATCCGAGCAGGTTTGAATCACACCCACACCGCAACATCTGTATCCATTTTGTATGTATGGATCGTGAATCGTTCGAACATTTGTAGGGATAATAATATAGTTCTGGGATTTTGATAAGAGGGAGAAGAAGTTTATGGGAAGTCGATGAAGATTTATTTGAGGTTACGGACAAGGATGAGCAAGAATAATTTGAAGGATGTGATTATATGTTTTTGTACGATTAGATGATATGTAATAATACAAACTTGAGACTTGAGGATGTGATTATATGTTTTTGTATTTGTAGGATTGTTAGAAAAATAAGATAAATAATGGTCTTGAAAGTAAATAAAATTAATATTTTATAATTAATTAAACTAAATTTAAGTTTAAAATTAAAGTAAGGGTATAATAGATTTTTTGTCATGTACGAGGTCTACGAGTCAAGTACAAGGCAATACAAGTACGAGGCAAATTCATTTTTGCCTCGTACATTGAATATGTGGTTGATATTCAATTTTGAATCAATCTAATGATCAATAAGGGGGTATCTGATGTTAAGTATGTACGAGAGGTACCTGATCATAGAAGATCCCAAGAACAAGCAAAATTTCGAGATATACTACTTTAGTTATTCTAATTAATCCATAACTAATATTCACTTCTCATATATAAAATCGTAGTTAATAAACTTATAAAATCTGGTATATGTGCAAATATATTGGATAATTTAGTATTTTTGTAAATCCCCCCTTAATATAATTTCAAAACGTGTTGAGCCTAAATGGCTGGCTCGTACACTTCGTAAGTTTACTTGGCAACATTACGGCTTTTAGTTCGGATAAAAACTTAATAAATAGGATTTTTGGCAAAATAGATTAACCTCGATGAGTAAACAAAGAAGTAGCAACCCAGTGGAACACGTTGGCACCAAGTAACGGGCTTCATATAATATATTATAGGCATTTTATTTAAAAATGTTTTATAACCATTGCAATAATTAGATAATAAATAAAAAAAGTGGTGTATATCTAATATGTGTTGTGAAAATATTTTTTTCGTATATTTTTCTCTAATATAATTTTATAGACATTATTGATATAACCGCATTCTTATTTAAAAATCATTAAATTGTATAATATCTCAATATTATAAAGTGTTATTATAATTTTATAGGTAATTTTAGAATTTATTATTCTCAAAACTTTAATTATATGGAAAACTCTACCTTTTATTCAAGGGAAATTTTCAGTTATCCTACATGATTGTTAAAATATTACAAAATTACCATTCATACATAATTAATTGCGTATATACCTAATATACAATAATTAATTACATTAGTGCCTAAAGAATAAGTTACATATCTCAATTCCTATTTGATAGTAACAAATCGCGCAGCAAGTCGTTCCTCTCCAGAAAACATTCCTTAGAATGTTCCCAAAATTTTGTGACCTTCCTCGGCAAGAAGTAGAGCGGCCAATTTTCCGGCGATCTCGATCGGAAAAGGAAACCCGCCACCATCTCTCTTTTTCTCTCGCTGTTCAACTCACCACCAATCGTCATCATCCCTTCCTTTGATCTTTCCCATCGCCGCCGATCTCCAAGCCGCGACCACCCAGACGCGCCGCGACACCATCACCATCATCTCGTCATCTCCTCCTCCGCCATTCTCTGAACGCGCAGACCAATCGCCGGCGAGCCCCTCCGCCGCGCAGTACTCCCGACCGTCGCCTGCTCGCAAGTCCTCCGCCGTGAACTCATCTCTGTTCGCGAGCAGCAAGCTGCGAGTCTCTGCAAATCTGACGCCGCGAGCCTCCCGCTGGCGAGTATCCTCCGCGTGGACCTGCGAATTTCGATCAGAACCAGTCGCGAGCCCTCTGCGACGAGACCCCAGCAACAACACGACCCGCCCTCCTCCCACGCCGTGAGTCGCTGCCCAGTGCCGCCTCCATCTCGCAAAGAATTCTGGCGACCCTTGTTCACGCGTGAATTGCGGCTTCCGGCGAACCCTTTCACGACCAGACGCCGCGACCAGCCTCTTCCTCCGGCGATTAGGACCGCCGCGAGCAGACCCCGCGAGCCGTCGTCCTCAGCCTCTGCGGCCCGCTTTCCCTCCGCCGTGACAGTCCTTTCCGTCGAAGTGTATATCTTAAGTATATTTTATGTATATATGGGTTCTAAAATCGATTTTGAGAAACGATTGAAACTCGAGTGTTATTTAACGTATATTTTATGTATAAGTGTGTCCCGGTTGGCTTGAATTACTAGAATCTCGAGTGTATATTTTATGTATATTTTATGTATATGTGTGTTGTATAACTTTGATATATACTGTATATAGCCGTAACATATACCCAAAACATATAAATTTTCATACTCGAAACATATAATGAAAAAATACTGTGTATACCCGCTACATATAGTATATGTTAGTATATATTAGTATATAGTATATGTTGCAATGAAAAACATGTCTTTCTTTCATAAAAAAATTATGTCTTCTAATTCACGTGACTGTCCAGAACGGTATATTGCGTTTATGTTAGTATATATTCAGTATATGTTGCAATGAAAAACATGTCTTTCATGAAAATTTTATGTCTTTTTTTTTTTTTTACCCTGAGAGACTGGTTGGAGTCTGGTGTACTCGATAAGTATGTCGTGTGGTTCTTCCTACCATGGGAAAGTACGCTTATAGCGATGGCTAATGAGCAACGATCTCGATGGTACCGTGCGAGGTTTTGAGTACGGAATGAGGCGTTGTACGCCTCGAGTTCTGGGAAGAGAGAAAGTATCAGCCACATTTGTTGGTCCTTTCGTGATTCTCGACCGAGTAGGCATCTTAGCCTGACGGTTGACCCCATCACCGGAGCTTGCAAGAGTGCACGACCTGTTCAGTGCCTCATGGAGAGGGGACAGGTGCGCGAATCTAGGCACGAGGCAATCTTTGACGAGCTGCATGTGGGCAGAACCTTACCTCTGATGAGGTACCGGTGACCTACTGGATTGACGAATCCAGCAGGGAGAGTCCGGAAGAGGCACTCGTCAAAGTCCGGCGGGGTAACCGTGGCTAGTGCGGTGTGACTTGGTAGAGTGGGGAGATTCGGACCGAGTATCCGAGTTTAGTGGTTTGAGTTTCTCTCTTGTATCAGTTGTCCTGTTGGGATGGTTTTTCTTAGATTTCCGGGGACGGAAATCGTTTAAGGAGGGTAGACTGTAATGCCCCATTTATTTGTGATTTATTTGTAGTAATTATTATTATTATTATTATTATTATTATTATTATTATTATTATTATTATTATTATTATTATTATTATTATTGTGATGTTATTACTATTAATATTGAATGTCTTAATATTATTTGCCTAATTGTGATTAAATGCTAATTGTCTAAATGTCTAAATGATTTATATTTATTATTTATAATGTGTAAATATGTATTAATATATATGTGAAATATATTTATTTTCGGCTTATTTTATCGTGCGTTTAATTTTATACCGAGCCCGAGAATATTCGCGCGAATCGAACTATTTTATTTTGGCAAAATAAATCGAGAGTTTGAGCCCGAGAGAACCGTATGTATTGAACCGGTATCCTGGCCCACAATAGCCCGCGACCCGAGTTGGGCCCGGCCCGACAGATTTTCCTCCCTCTTTATTTTCACGCGTGATGTGTGTGGGTAGGATTTTCTTGTGATTAAAGAAAGTCAAAACCTAATTCTATTGTGTATGTATATATATACATCTCCCTGTATCTATATTTTTTTTTTCTCTTTGGTATAGCAAATCGCCGCAACTCAATTCTCTCGCTCAATCTCTTGTTTTCTCTAAAAAAAATCAGAACTCGCACGCCACCACCGATCATCATCCTCTCCTTTCCTCTGCAAAATCCCGTCGCCCTTCTCCTCCCTTCCCGGCGAAACCCTCCTCCAGCGAGTTTTCACGGCCCGCGAGCCCTTCTCTGCAACAGAGCCCGCTGCTCCTCCGCGCGCAGGCGACCCGCCACCATACTCCGGCGGGTTCTTCTCCACGAATTCCCCTGCTCCTTCGCACGCCGTGAATCAACCACTGTAGTCCGGCGAGCCAGCCATCGCCGCTCCCTTTTTCCCGGTCCACGAAGCTCCTGTTGGGATCTGTGAGGATCTCGTTATGTACAAATCACGAATTCAATAGCAAACGTAAACCTATGCGCAGCGGATCTAAAGGTTTGACGTAGAGAACTTACGGCTTAAAATTTATGTAGATCTGGTTGACCACGAACGGTTGACCGCAATTGATTGACCGCAACACGCGTCTTGGGTTGCACGAACAAGATCAGATCAAAACTGGATCAAACGGATGCAAACAGATCAAAACGAAATTTTGCTGCCAGACACCTTCCGGCGGCGCGTGAGGGCGCGTCCGGCGTCGGATTCCGGTGACGTCGGCGGCGATGGAAAGCTCTCGTCGAGACAGTCGTCTGGGTATACTGTACGTCTCAATCGGACTTCCGGTTAGTTCTGTAGGTCAAAATCAATTTCGTCTCGGTTTACCTACAGATCTTCTACTGTATTACTCAATACACCCTTCTTCAACTTGTACCAGTGGAGCAACAAGAAGAAGATAAAGCTCGAATGAGATCTAGAGAGAGAGATGGTTTCACGTGAGAATGAGACTTCTATTCTCTTCTCATGAGCTTAATGATGTATATATAGAGCTACAGTAGGGACCCTAAGGAGATTAGGAAAAGGGCTCCTTAATTAATTAGACTAACTGTGGGCCAAACCCACTCCTCTAATTAATTAAATAATATTAATGGGCCACCAACATTATATTATTGCACTCCCTTTCCCTAGCCCAAATTACATTTGAGACTCCAATAATAATTACTCGATTTACCTCCCCACGTTTAAGATATAATGTCCATTAATTAATTCGATTACTGACAATCAAGAATTAATTAATTTATTATTATTTCACCGAAGCTAGCGCTCGTTCATCACATTCTTATTATGCCGGAATTTAATCCACCTGCAGGGTTTAGCATAACAATCCTTCATGAACTCACTCCGGGGACATCATCAAACTAACGCACATGGTGACCGTAAATATCCTAACAGCACATCCTATATATAATAATATTACCCAAAACAGTAGGAATATTAATCCAGCGAACTGAACCTCACCCATGTGAATCAAAGTAATATATATTATATATATCTGCCTGTTTAATATCTTACGGGTTAAGAGAACGCAGTAATTAACCGAGGCCTAGTTCATTTACGACGATCAGTATAAAATGAACTTCTCCTCTCTGGGATCCTGTTCAATACATAAATGTACTAGTGCAACTAATCAGTCAAGACAAACTGTACAGTTGACACTACAACCGTTCGGATGGGGTGTTCATGTCCATCTAGGTTGTGAACAACTATTCTTGTTCGCAAGTAACTGATAGAGTGATCTTCGGTTCGCCCGATGACGACCCACCCTATCTAAGTGCAGAACAACAGAACGTAGAACTTGTTTAATCTAACATGATTCTCATTCATAAAGGGTATATGTGTAATATCATGCAAAGCCAAGCTTTCAGTATATAACACTAACAGCTCCTTCCGGCGAGTTCTCTCCACCGCACGCAGCACTCTTCCGCGAGCCGCTGTTCGCGAGCCCCTCCTCCACCCAAGACGTAGCTGGCCGCCGTTAGCATCTCCTCCACCAGCAAGCCCGTCACGGCCCTTTCCGGCGAACCCCTCTGCATGCTGACCCACTCACGAGCCCTCCTCCACAGCCGCAGCTTCTCCAACGAGCCTTTTCAGCCGCTGCTGCTTTCCGGGAGTTCACCGGCGAGCCGAGCACAGCCGTCGAGCCTGAGCAGCCACCGAGCGCCGTCGCTTGCCGTCACGTTTTTGCCGTCGAGCCCCGCACGATCCTTTCTCGCTCGTTTCTCCCGAGAACGGTATCGAGTCTCGACCCCTCGTTTATTATTACGTGATTTATGTTGTGCTCGGACGTGTTGTACGTGTTCGTTGAATTATTATATGCGTTTGAATCGTTTGTTATGAAAATATATTCGTGATTTTATGTGTTCGTATGTTCGGGATCTCTTCGATTTTCTCAAAAATCGAACGAGACCTCGAAAGTCGTGTAAGTCGGTGGGTAATGGAACAATGTCGAGTCCTTGGTCTTATGGAAAGGCCTCGGACGATAAATTTTATGTTGTGATTTAATTGCCAAGTTGTCGAGCTTGTTAATCGCTGTTTCGGTGTTCGAATTTTTAAAAATAGCTCGCTGCTTGAAACAATGTGAAATTTTGAGGGATGTGTTATCTGTTCATTGTCTGCCTTGTGTAAAATTTTCGTAATTTTTGGAGGCCTGTAGCTATTTTTAATAATTAAATTGTAATCTGTCCAGAATATTGTTAAATGCATAAAACATTCATGCCTGACTGGAATGAGCTGAAATTCGAGTATGTCATGCCTCTGTGACTTATATGTGTTGTGTTAAATATTTAGAATTTTTGGAGTTGATTTGATGTAGTAAATATTTTATTTATCGAATCTGCAGAAACGTTGTTTGAATTTTTATAAATTGGCTACATGAAACATTCTGAATTTTTACTGAGAGGCCTACTTTGTGTGTTTAATAATGTTTGTAAAATATGGGAATTTTTGGAGTCCGTTTTCATTCTGTTTGGGTTTAAATTAGATAAACTGTTGTTGCTCGTTTGAATTTTTAAAAATAGCAGCAGTTATCATTTAAGGCTGAGATTTTTATTAGTGAACTTTGGCATACTGTGTGTTGTTGTATAAAATTTTCAAGATCAGATTCATTCATTAAGTATGAGTATGAATTAATGTGCCCATTTTGCTGATATGTTGTTTGAATTTTATAAAATAGGATAGTTTGAGTTTGAAGCTGAAACTTTGTGATATTACATGTTTCTGGGAGATGAAATTTTGTGTAAATTTTCAGAGCTTAATTCGTAGGGTAGCTTGATCATCTATTTTCATGCGATTAACTGATTTCTATTTCCGAACATGATTTTTATATGAAATTTGGAAATCGACTTGCTTTTAGTTTTTATGTGAGTTTGACTTGGTCAATCCTTAGATGGATTTTTGTGAACTCCCTTATGTGGTTTGGTCGAGTTTAGAGCCGAGTCTTAGTGTTCCAACATCCACAGGACTTCACGAACTACTTAGTCGAAACGAGTTCGACTAGGTCTGTCTTGTGATTTCCGATTTAAGACGAGATAGATTCGGATTGTAGGATCTTGTCATAATGTAGGTGTTTAGAGGTGTTGACCTCGCCTCGTTTCTGGAATTGTGATTCTGTGTACTGTTGCTGCT
This sequence comes from Striga asiatica, assembly GCA_008636005.1. Taxonomy (NCBI): domain Eukaryota; kingdom Viridiplantae; phylum Streptophyta; class Magnoliopsida; order Lamiales; family Orobanchaceae; genus Striga; species Striga asiatica. Next base: position 387,929 of record BKCP01006626.1, read on the forward strand.
ATCAGGTGGGTACATTTGTGTTGTATCCATAATTATCGCATTTATTATTTCGTGTAATGTTACTTTTGAAAAATTAATGTATGCATGAGAACTCTAGTCTAAGTGTCCCGAACGATAGTGCCTTTGATGAATGCGAAAGCAGTGGAAGTCGCCTGCCCGTTGCATCCGGGAGGCGGACGTCCGAATCCGTGTAGAGCGGAGGGGATTGTCTGAATACTCGAATCCGTGTAGAGCGGAGGGGTGATTCAACTTCACTGTCTCCTGGAAAGGATCCCATGTACCGTTGTATCCGGGGGTGGGAAGGTTTCCAGTTACAGCCATGCCGTTGTATCCGGAAGGTTGTTGTATGTACATAGGAGGTTTGCGATAGGGCCGGGTAGGGGGTTTAGGCTATGAATTCTATGCATACCGGTATTGATATTGTGCACTACGATTACTTGTTTGTAAAATTATTATACGGAATAATCGTGCGATAATGGTGAGCTTGTTGGTTGCTCACCCCCATTATTTTCTTGTTGTTTTCTCTCTTCCTTTGTTCTAGGTTGAGACGAGCTGAAGGCGGTGGCGTAAGACGAGCGAGATGGTGGTCATATGTGTTGAAAACCTATGCTTCCGTATAAACTGGATATTTATTTATTTGCTATTGCACTTGGATTATTTGTTTACTGCTTTCACTTTTCGAACTTCGTTAAGATGGTTGAACCTTGAATAATGCTAGACGTTTTGAAATGGTTTGAGACTTATGTTTTTGGGATTTGTTTTATTGTTAGCACGAGCATGTGTAGTTTCCTTGTATTGTTGGATGTGTGTTGTTTGTTGATGTTAGTAACTAGCGCCCGTTTCTCGATAAAGGTTTTAACTTGGATTTAAAAAAAAAAAAAAACTCTGATTTTTATTAAATAAATTCGATAAATTCTTTAAAATAAAACGGGGCTTTACATCCGCAACATCGACCTCCTCCTCAACCTCGAGAACCGCATCAAATACACCGTCTTCGGGGTCCTCAATGGCGATGAGCCAAGGTCTAGAGAAAAAGAAGTTGGATCAGGTGGATTGGGGCTTTTCTTCTTCAATTTCCCCAATTTCGGATCGACGACGAGGCGGCGGTGACGGATTCGTTTAGTCGAACAATCTGTGCTCGAGATATATCTCGTCGGGCCCGAAATCGGAATTCTCGAGGATAGCAGAGTGCAGGAGGCCCGGGCAGACAGAGATGGGGTGCAGGTGTTTTCGATTAATTTGGTTTTCTTCATTTGTCACTGGTCTTCATCCTCGGCCAAGTAACATATTTTAATGCTATGATGTTACATATCAGAAAGAATTTGTTGTTTTTTATTTTCTTAAATATCTTAAATTCCTAAATTACCCTCAGAAAACCGGTTTCAATGAAGTGAAACCGGCTTAAACCTGGTATAGAGAGCAATTTCACACACTCGCATAGTTGAGATAGTGGTTTGCAAAAGTTTGTATGGTAAAGCGCCAAAATCGTGATAGTTCGGATGGTAAGAAGTTTTTTTCCCTTTAATATACCAAACATAAACTAATTTGTATATAACTAATATACCAAACATAAACTAATTTGTACAGAAAATATACTGAGCATAAACCAAATCATCAGTTTATGCTTTGTCAATATAAAACCATACATACATATAAGGTAGCCCTTATATTATACAGAACATATAACCTATATATCCACAACATATACCCGATTAATTCATGACCCCGACCCACAGTCTCCAATTTCCAGTTTTTTCTTCCATCGTCTCGAACTCTTTTGCTTCACCACCTCCATCGCGTACTCCACTTGGAACAGCCGCCCGGCCGGCAACCACGTCGTCTCGTCGGTGTCGTATTGATTCCTGAACATTTTGTACACTCGGCTTCTCGAAATTCCCGAGATGGGTGCAGCGATTTATGTCTGCTTTTCTCGAAATTCCTGGCGGTGGAGGCTCGTCGGTGATGGCTCGTCTCTTGGCTTTAGACTTGATCGAATGTCGCCTGAGGGAGAAGGAGTTGCTGTTGTTCGGGACCCCTGGTTCTCCCTTGCAGCATGGCGGTCGGAACTCGTGGCTTCACGGCTATGGCCATGGTTGATCGGACAAGAATTTGATGAAGACGTCGCGCCGCTATGGTGGATTGACGAAGAGGGTCGAGAAAATCTTTTCTCTAAAATTCTGATGATGATCGATCAATTAATTGGTGCGAAGGGTTTTATGAGATTTTGAGCGAAATCGATCGATGAGGAAGAAGAAGGGTTCTGAAATTTGGGGCAAATTGTAGAAGAAGAAGGAGATGAGAGGGAGAGAGAAGAAGAAGAAGACGAATAGAGAGAGAGGGAGAGAGAAAAAGCATGTGATAATTATATATCCCACTAAATCTCCTTTTACCATATTTCAATGATCTAGTATATTTGTAAATAAATAGGATAGTTTTAGTTAATTTGCAAATAAATATATATGAGTTGTAATTATGTAATAAAAATGTTAAGATGTAGTGGATGGTGTAATTTTCTCTTTATTCAAAGCAATGCATTGATGGGGGCATTTTATTAGCCCAAAGCAAAAAACTCTTAACAAATATTAATTGAAGAATTTTGGCCGTTTATTATATGGAAAACTCTACCTTTTATTCAAAGCAATACATTATTGGGCATTTTATTAGCCCAAAGCAAAAAACTCTTAACAAATATTAATTGAAGAATTTTGGCCATTTACAACATTAGAGGTAATGCATTATTGGAAATGTTCCGTATACAAACTAAGTTCATGAAACAAAGGATTCTTAAACATTTGATTGGAGGAGATAAGAATAAGAATCCTATTTATTTTGGAGTTAGAGAGCCTATTTATTTCGGAATATAATTGTATTAATTTTTATTCGAACAAAAAGCCGAAGCATGTAATGTTGCCAAGTAAGCTTCCGAAACGTGCGAGCCAGCTATTTAGGCTCAGCACGTTTTGAAATTATATGAAGGGGGATGTTTTTTTTTTTNAGATTATATTATAAATCAAAATGCACAAATGTGCGAATACACAGCAGCCAACGACTGAATAAACAGCAGTCAACAACTGAAAAAGTGGGAGGACAGGTCAGAAGACCGCCTAGAGTCCCGGCTAGCAACGCTAGAAAAACTCGCAATTAAAACTAACCAACTAAAACAACTAAAACAACTAACAACAACTAAAAGACCCCAACGGAGTAATACCCGAGTGTCGGATCCCACCAGGATAATAAATTTGACACTCGGACACACAGAGGCCAACGGCCCAAACTAAAAACACAGACCTAAACACAAGACACGATAACAAGAAAACAACCGAAAAAAAACCTAAACAAACAAAGCCCTTCCCCTGCGAAAAAAAACCGACCCTAGCACGAGGCACCAGCGAAATCCAGACCAAACACCCGATAGCATAACACGAAAGCCGGAAACCCCTCCCACCACTGTCTAAAGCCTAGCAAGGAAGAGTCCAATCCTCGAACCACACCACGTATGAGGTCGACCTACAGCCCAACAAGGATCGATCCGCCCCACCACACAGGCCCGCTTCCCGCGACCCGACCAAAAACCGATGGCCAGAATCCAGACATGTCGGGTATCCAACTCCACCAAACCAGCAAAGAGGACACAGAGGCAAGAACCAAACCAACATAACCCCAGCCGATTCGACTCAAAAGAGCCGAGCCACCAGGACCGCACCCAACCCCAATTGCAACCACTCACCTCCTTGAAGCCACCCACCACTAACCTGCAGCGCAACAGACGAGCTCCCAGCGGGCACCGGGCAGTGAGGACGCCAACCGACGGCCAGCCACCATAGCCACTACACCAAGAAACCGAACTCGGAACCACGACTAGCGGGAAGAGAGTGGCGAGAACTGCCGATAGCTTGGGAAACGCCATCGGCGCAGAAGAGCTAGCGATGGAGAAATTGAGGAGAGATGATGAAGCTAAAGGTCATCCGCCGGCGATAGGCCCGGCTATTCGCCGGAGAAGGTGCGCGATGTACCGAAATCGGCGAGCTGCGGCGGCTAGGGTTTAGAGGAGAGAAATTTGGGGAGAGAGGTGTGTAAAAGTTTGAAGGGGGATGTTATAAGTTAGAAAAATTATTATAATATAACACATGTAAGTTGAACAAGTAACAAGTGTCATACTAAAATATATAACAATATATAATTTTTTATAAAAAAAAAAGTATTTAAATTTTCAACCACCTTTTCTCATTAATTGTAAATTTTAAGAAAAAAAAATTTAGCAAGCACCCGTGTAATATACGGGTGTCGTACTAGTAAATATTAATTAGGTATAAATATCTAATATAAAATATATTTGATGGTATGTGATGCAAATTCCTAAAATTGATGTACAAATTTTTATTCTATAGGTTAACATTGTTAGTTCGAAATCTCTTTAATTTAGGTAATATTGCAAAATATACAGAGTTAAGTGATAATATTGTCTAGTAACTTTTGCAATTTTAATGTTCACTAACCAAGAAAAATCGAATACAACATGCTTGGGAAGGAAAAATTGGAGATTTCGTCCTGTAAGTGGCACCCATTTTAGGTTTGGTCCTCCCGATACCCACTTTTGGATCACGTCCCGTAAGTGCAAAAAAACCTGAGATTTAGTCCTACCACCGACAAATGCAGGTCACTTTTACCGGCTAGTCTACGTAGAATTTTACCT
>BKCP01006626.1:395438-416483 GCA_008636005.1 Striga asiatica
TAATATACTTAATAAATAAATAAATATATATATAATAAAATTATATTAATAGTTAAATTATATATTTAATATATATATATATATATAATAGTAAATACATTCATTAACTAAATAAATATATTAAAGATTGTTGATATTAAATTAATATATAATAAATAAATAAATACATATATTTTTGTTTGATTTATTATTTACTGAAAAAATTATATATATTTATATAATATAATAAAAAATTAAATATTTAATAAATAAATAAATATATTTAATAATACAAAAAATAAATATATTAAATATAATTAAACTAGATAAGGTAAATAAAAAAAACAACCTAAATGACAATAAAAATTTTATTAAACAAAATACTATATTGAGTATTTATTTATTTTAATTTTATTATTTAATTACTAAATTTATTAAATATGTATTAACTAAAATATAAAAATCTGTACAATAAATAAATAAAAACAATATCATTTTATTTTAATTCTAGTTATATGTTACACTTAATTATATTTTATTGTATTATATAATTTAAAATATTATCAATTACGAACTAAAAATAAATAAAAATAATAAATAAAAAATACTTTATATTATTTTTTTTTAATTATATACTTATTTAATTATAGTTTATAGTATTATGCATTATTTACTATATTTAGTATTTATTTTATATTTAATTATTTAAATAAAAAATAATATTATATTATTTAATATATTTATTTATTAATATAATAAGTTAAAAATATTATAATATTATTCAATATATATATCTACTAATATACATATTAAATAAATTATATAAGACATTTATTTATTTAGTAAATATTTAATTAAGAAAAAAAATTAATAATATATATAAATTATTTAATAAATTATGCATAATTTTATAATTAAAAGTAGTATAAATTGAATAATATATATATATAGATTTTTTAAAATAATACTGTATTATTTAATATTTTTTTGTTTGTATAGTTAAATAAAAAATAAAAGTGTATTATTGAATATATTTATTTATTAATTAATATTAATAAATTATATATATTTATTTATTTAGTATATATTATTTAAATAATAAAAATTAATGATATTCATTATGCATTTAATAATTATTTAACAAATTATGTATTAGTTTTAATAATTATTTAATATATATATTTTGTTTTTTGATAAAACGTTTTGATAGATATCTAATTGAAGTCAAATTTTAATACTAATTCTTGTTAGATCAAGTGGCCATAAGCCCATTGCAAGCCCATCACCCCTCTCTATATTTTTTGTAATTATGCTACGTATTCCACGTGGCTTACAACTCAGCAAAAATAAAATAAAATAAAATAAAAAATTGGGTAAAATTCCACGTAGACTAGCCGGTAAAGATGATCTGTATTTGTCGGTGGCAGGACTAAATCTCAGGTTTTTTTGTACTTACGGGACGTGATCCAAAAGTGAGTATCGGGGAGGACTAATCCTAAAATGGGTGCCACTTACAGGACGAAATCTTCAATTTTTCCTGCTTGGGAATCCAAAAAATTAAACAAAAGCTACTAAGTAACTAATTCCACTATCTCACTTGTTGGATAGAATATTATTGATTTAATTAGTTCGTGATATTTTTGTAGCATTGTAGTACTGGGAAAAATTATCATTTGTTCTAAATTACTTGATATATTGTAATTTTGTTAAGGACGAATAGGTTATTGTTAGTTTTTGATTAATTTGTTGTCCCACATCGGATGTATATCAAAGATGTGTAGAATTTTATTAGTATAAATAGGTCCCTTGCGTTTGAGTTAGAATTGCACCTTATTCTATTCTCTCCTCTCTTAGAAAGAAATCCTTAATTAAAGAAATCTTAATTTGTGGGTTATTTAACCCTAGTTGTATTTTGTTGGTGAGTTTAGTAAATTTGGCGCGGTTGGCGGTGCCTGGAGACGTAGGCTATTTTTTCCGAACTCCGTTATCAATTTTTGTGTTCTTTTTTTTTCTTGTCTTTTATTTATTTGTGTTGGCTTATTTTCGTTTGGAGTAGTGCTTACCATATTTGTTAGAGGGGTATTTTTGTCCGCTGCGTTTGGTGTTCTACCCCCAACAAGTGGTATCAGAGCCGAAGGTTCGCCCTAGACTTATTCGGAGAGGCAAGCATTGCATTCGAGTCCGATATGTCCAAGGAGGTCAAGGGCGCATCATCCTCTGCATCATTCTGGCAAGGACGGTGATGTCGAACGTCAAATTCCCGGTGGAGATCTTCGATGGGACCAGGCATTTCGGCATGTGGCAAGGCGAGGTGCTAGATTGTCTATTTCAACAAGGTTTCGACATTGCAATTGAAGAAGAGAAGCCAACCGACGTTGAAGAGAAGAACTGGAAGAATATCAACCGCTTAGCATGTGGAACAATCCGCTTGGCGTTGCAGTCCGGACGGCCCAACGGTTTTCAAATTTGGGGCCCGACCATATGATGCTGATCGACGATTGAGGCCCATCGGTTTCAAATAGTCCTTCAAATCGCCGTGGCGGCAGCTCGATCGAACGATTTGATAAACAGATTGAATAACAAATCGTTGTCGTCGGTTTTTTCTTAGCCAGAGGTGAACGCAGAATTGTGAACGCTATCCACGCCGACAGACTAACATCAACACTTACGCTGGCGTTTTTCAGATCCTGATAAATCCAAGAGCATCCTATTTCCATTTGAGAGCGAGACGGAAAAGAGGATTTGATTTTATAGATAGATCTAGATTCGAGCTTTTGGGGAGAGATAGCAGAAAAGAGGAGATATTACAGAGATGGTGCGTTGGAAAAAGAGTTTCTTTTCTTAAGTATTATTTTTGGATGCTTTTGTTTTTTTAAGTAAAGGTTATTTTTTGTAAAGGTTAAAGATGCTTTTTTTAAGCTCCGTTGGATGATTTTGTTTTTTTAAGTAAAGGTTATTTTTTGGATGCTTTTGGTTTTTTTAAGTAAAGATTATTTTTTGGATGCTTTTTCTAATATACATTTATAAGTTTTTTATTTTTATATGTGGAGTTATTTAGGAATAGGATATTGATTACTGAACTACACTATAAAGTAATGATAAAAATATATATAATAATATATTATACATATAAAATAAAAAATAAAATATATATTAATTAAACCGGTTTGACTACTGATCTGACTAGTGAATCATTGAAACGGTAGCTTCACCGATTCGATGACAGGTCTGATTTTGACAAACTTACATATATACTTGGTTAGTAGGGGAGATGAAGGCGTACGTACTGGATCCACTTGGAGCCACACAACGCATCGCCGAAATAAAAACAGATTTTTTCTTTTCCTTTTATTTTATTTTTTATTTATTTTTGAAACTAAAAGAAAGGCAAAATAACCCAGCCTAATAAGATGATAATGGCTTCCTCCACAGCCAGACATTCTTCCTTGGCAGTCTTCCCTCTCTCCCCCACTCCCCCGCCGCCGCCACGGCGGAGATGTCTAATGCTCAAACCTCTCCGGCGGCCCAATTCTCTGATCATCAAATCCGTGGACGTCTCCAAAGAAGAGCAGCCGATTTCCTCGGATGAGCCGCCCAAAATCGACAAGAGAAGACTGGAGGAAAAGTTCGCTGTGGTGAACACAGGCGTTTATGAGTGCAGGTCTTGCGGGTATAAGTACGACGAGGCCACCGGGGATCCTTCTTATCCGATCCCGCCTGGCCTTCCCTTCGATAAGCTGCCGGCCGATTGGAGGTGTTCCACTTGCGGCGCCTCTCAGAGTTTCTTCGAGAGTAAGAGTATGGAGATTGCGGGCTTTGCTCAGAACCAGCAGTTTGGATTTGGGGGCAATACCCTTACCTCTGGCCAAAAGGCTTTGCTTATCTATGGTGGTTTGCTTTTAGGATTTGCGCTCTTCTTGTCTGGTTATTTTCTCCAATAATTATGAAAACTGGAAGAACTGTGCTTGTTGTATGTCTCTAATTTGGGCTTGTCGGTTGTATTGTTTGTTGGTCACTGGTAAAATTTGTGTTGGGAGTAATGTGGGAGTAATGTACAATGATGGAAATATTTCAGCATTTTCTAGTTAATCTTTCATTTTTTTCCTGTGGCAACTACAAGGTATCTCTCATACGACGGGAAAATTCAGTGGCAACTACAAGGTATCAGTAATATAAATAGTATTTCCACCCTTATCTTTCCCTGTTGAATTCCGTCTTCTATAATGCCAGATCAGTCGTAAAAGTTGTATGAAGGTGTTGATGTTGGTGAAGAAACAAGTTTAGCTTGAGTAGGTAAAATGTGCGAATAAGACTATATAAACCAATCTCTTTATGAATCAATGAGTAATGCTACAATTGGACCCGATGCTTTACTGCCACTCATTCTCTGCCTTTGGTGGTATCTCTCTTTGTACAATTGTAGGAACATCTTTGTTAGAGAATTTTTGACTAAGCAAAAACAAAAATAAAACCTGCCATCTCTTAGCGACTAATGCAGTAGGTCATTTGCATTAGCATAAAGTTAAGTTGCTGTAGATCTTGTAGCCTCGTCCAAGCATTCATCATTTTCAGCTCTTTCTTTTGTCTATAAGCTTAATTGTGACTGGTGCTTGTGTTGTGTGATGTCGTTCCATTTTTTTGGTTTACTTTTGTGTTTTCCCTCCTACATCATATTCTTTCCTGTTTCTCAATATGTTCAACCTCGTGAATGACAAGATTTTGGCCTCAAGAAAAGTTTTGAAGTAATGAATTTATAATGTCTCCTGTATGAGGTGGATTTTTTTTATATTTTAGTGATGGAAAGCAGGGTGGAGCCAGGATTCTAAATCTACTCAGGTTATAATTACTTTTGTAAAAAAAAAAAGATATTTGTATACAATAAATAATAAATAAAACATGTACCCTTTTTATTGCATTCCAACAAACTTTTTGTTCTCTTCATTTCCCATCTACAACTTCTTTATCATGCATTAAACTACAAAGGTTAAACAAAAAAAATATTAAACTCGTTATTTTATTTTATGATGAAGTTAAATATTTTTAAATAAAATATAAGATGATTTACATAGACGTACCCATACTATTGTAGTTGCAATCGACAATGTTGCTTTCCAAATTCAGATTGTGGTTCTCTGTCAATTCGATTGATACGGCCCCATTTTGATATAAGCCCTTCTAATGTTGCTTTCCGAATTCAGATTGTGGATACTCTGTCAATTTCGATTGATACGGCCCCATTTTGATATAAGCCCTTCTAATTTCATCCCGGTGATTAACAGAATGTCGCCACATAGGAATACGTAATCCAAGATCCCGTTCAAGACAAGTATTGTCAAATTTAATTCTTAGAGATTTAGAAGGCCGTTTGGGATTCTCATTAGAAATTATTGGATTTCTTTCAACAGTGTTATAGTATGTCATATGGTATGTCAATCGAGGCACAATAAAAATTAACAATTTTACTTATTCTTATTCATCATATAATACTTAATTATTATTTTATTATAAATTTTATTGTCATATAATGTCATTGTTATTATTTATAAAAGTTATAGAAATAGTATTCTTCTTATTTTTATTTTATGAAATGAAAAATATTTAATGTACATTAATATTATTTATTAATATAGTTAACTTAATTTATGTAAATAAATTTAAAATAATATATTGTATATAAATATTTTACAAATTGTATACACTTGTTTTTATAAAAAAAAATTTCATAATAATTAAACAATTTTAATTTAGCAATTACCAAAAACTAAATATGTTCTATAATCAAGAGATAATTTTTTTTTTTTTTCTAATTTGCATCCTAAAAGTTGTATAATTTATTTAGCATACTATGCAATGGAAACATGTTTTACATTTTTCATTATGAAAAAATTAAAATAATAAATAATAATGGTTGACAATATTATACAAATAATTTACATGTTAAAATTATAAAGAATAATTAATATATTTAATTTTATTATTTGGTTATTAGTAAAACTATTTATTGTATCTGGTCAATATCTCTTAACTGATAAACTATATTAATTTGAATAATAATTTATTTTTGTATATATAATGAAATAAAGCTTAAGAAAAAATGATATTGGCAAAAATTAATTCACTAACTTGATTACGCCTGATTAATTAGAAAAAAAATATATACCCAACCTATTACAATTTTCTATAAGTATTTTAGTATGAAAAGTCAATATTTGTGAAAACAATTAACAGTATTGTTAGAACTCAAAATATATTTCATGTTTTTCTTGACCAAAATATTATCAATATGAATCGTGAAAAATCAATTTTGTAGTTTATTATAATGGGTATCAATGAAATTATTGTAGATCATAATAAAATTATTCAAGAAAAGAATATTTTGGTTCATATCTAATTTGATTTGATTTTAAAACGTGTATATACAAACAATTAATGCATAAATTTAAAAACATTCCAAAAAAAAAGTATGCATTAAATGCTCTCAAATTATTTTAATGCTATTTTTAATAAATGATTATTCTTTTTATATAGTTATAGATTTGCACCTAAAGAAACTTCATGGACACATATGTACCTTATAGCAAATATAGGAGGTGTTTTTGACCCATTTCCCATGTTCTACCCAATAAATAATGAGGAAATTACACCCCACACTAACATAATTCATTTGTTTAACACTTTTGTACCTATTAAACTATTATTTATAAAATTACCAAAAGAAACTAAAATATTTTCAATTATACCTACAATACATTCTCACCGTTAGAAACGTTTTATCTGCACATTAAAAGGGGAATACTACTCCAACCAAAAACACCGCACCGCCTCACGTATCGCACATCTCTGCAAAAAACGCTCCAAAATCTCCCCAAAATCTCCACAACTCAAGCTTCAATGGCGAAGACTAAACTCCCTCGTCCTCATCCAAAACATTCAACAACTGTTGCCGACGACTCACCACTGATTAGATCAAGTGCCCGGCTAAGTAAAATCCACCCAAAAAAATCAGCCAAAACTCGTTCAGAAAAAGCTAATTTTCGGAAAAAAGACGACCCCTAATCCTAATAGCAAGTCTTCAGGCAAGTCTACAATGCAAAAACCTAATTCATCACCCGGTTAAGATGATATCCCGTCAGACCCAAATCCACCGAGAAATGTTCGGCGAACCCGTAAATTGGAGAAGCCTAAATCTACCGACAAAATTTCGGGCGAAGAAGACTCTGATTTCTATTATGAAAGTCAACCCGAAATTAATGGTAGTGAAGAAGAATTCGACGAAGAAGACTCCCCGGTTGAAACGATGAAGAAAAAAAATAGGAAAAGGCTTAGAAAAGAAAAAGACGAAGCAAAAATTTTGAAGAAGATGAGAATGCATAACACTTTTGTCCCCAGGCCCCCTTGTGATTTTCAAAAAAAGAGATTGTATAAGGTAATTTATATGATTAATTTAAGAATTGTTGTTTGTCCGTGTCCAATTTTATTCCATGTGCATTGTGCATTGTGCCTTGTTAGAATGTATTCTCAAATTGTATACGTTTTTTGTTAACTGTACATACATTAGAAAACATATGTTGGCAGCTTCTTTATTATGTATATAATAAAATGTTAATGGTCCACACCATTCGTTTTTTGACTTAAGCATGTTATTTGGTAATTTGCTTTATGCTTTATGATAACACACAGGATTTTCAGTGTGTGGACTGTTTTTGATTGTTTTGTGCAACATGTCAATGTTCCACATCATTGATCTATTTTTTGATTGTTTTGGTGCAACAATTATATGTGTGGAATGTGTGTTAGTTATATTTAAGTTGATTTACTTGTACATATCACAGTGTTTTGGTGTATCAATTATATGTGTAGACTGTTTTTTAGTTTTATTTAACTTGTCAAAAATTATGTTCTGTGGTTACATATCACAGTGTTTTGTTAGTTATATCTGATTATATGTTCTGTGCCAAAAATTATGGTCTGTGGTTTAAAAAAAAATCTCCAACATTTACAATACACCACTCGTCATATCCCTAAACCTACAACTACTAACTTAAAAAAAAATATATATATATATATATATATATATATATATATATATTACTTGTTTAAAAAAAAATCTCCAACATTTACAATACACCACTCGTCATATCCCTAAACCTACAACTACTAACTTAAGCAATTGATAAGTTTCCTATTTTGGTTTTATTCTTCATGTTTTCTGCCAAGTAACAAAAGGTTAGCTCCAAATAACTTTTATTCTACTAAATAGCTCCAGAATATATACAACTATCAAGTATATGCAAGGTTTTGTTTCGGGTTCACTTGAATTGAACAGCACATGTTATAGTTCAATGATATTTTATGTTTTTGATTGCAAGTATAGTTCATTTCAAGTATATGCAATGTTTATATCAATTATACTATTTTTTAATACTACAATTATTTTTCAGATTTGTGATATCCTGTGTCTCATTATATATTTAGTTCATTTTCAGGGATTATTTTCACTGCATCAGATTTTAAAATCGTACATTATTGTTTGTTGTTAATATTGTTCCTTATAATATATATGTTTTTCCTTTTGCATTTTTTACAGGAAGCGGAATTAATATTGTTCCTTATAATATATATGTATTTCCTTTTGCATTTTTTACAGGAATGGGAATTTCTCATTCCGCATCCGCTGGATATAAATGTGAATGTTCAAAACAGCAATGACAATAGCAGAGATGGATCCACGATCATTGATATTAAGAAGACGCTTACGACGGAGCAATTGGAAGTTTTTAGGCGTTCAGCATTTGGGAAGTTCTTGGATCTCCCTCACTGCATTGTACAGAACCAGCTCATTAACAGTATACTCCTACGTGAGGTTCACCAGAATAGGAGCGACGAAATCTGGTTTGATTTTGGAGGGAAGTTACTCTGATTTGGGATCGAGGAGTTTGCTATTCTAACGGGATTGAACTGCATTGGGTCAATAAAAAAATTGAATGTTCCCAAGATATCTGATGGTCTCCATGACAAGTATTTTGATGGCATCGAATTACGCCGGAACCACATCAGGTGGCAGTTTATCAAGAAATCATGGTCGAGTGATGAAGATGCAGTTAAATTGGCCAAATTACATCTACTCGCGAATTTCCTGATGGGCTCTCAAGAGACTCTTCGCATAGACCGATGTTATGTTGACCTGATTGATAGTGCGGAGTGCGATGATCTCGCCTGGGGAAGAGAAGTATTTGATTTTACTCTTTTGTATTTGAAGAAATCAATTCACACGAGAGAGCAAATGCACATATTCAAGACTGATAGATCTAACCTGTATAGGTGTTATGGTCTTATATTGGCTCTCCAGACATGGTTCTATGAGGTGTGCGACAGCGCTGAAGGTGTAGTATGCACATACGTTGGTGAAAACGATATTCCAAGGATGAACAAGTGCGATGTTCGTGGTACTTATAGCCGTATTTTGATGGAGAGGACCTTCTTAAATCTGAAACACTCCAAGGTAATAAATTATTGTAACGCCCCACTTTTATTTGCCGAAATTTAGAATAAATTTTTCAAAATTTATTTCAAACCACTTGAGGCGCTACTCAATTTCCAAAAACAATTCCAATAATGTCACATATGCAATTCCCAATGAGTTCAATATTCATAAATAATCAACACCCAAACCGGGTTCAATAACCATAAATAGTCAATACCCAAACCGGGTTCATAAATGACATCAACTCCCAAAACTGGGTTCATCAAATCCATAATGCTAGGGAGTACACTCCCTATCGATAATCCATAACTCGACATAAGTCAGGAATGCATAAATCATATTAAACAATTTAAGCAGCGGAAATAATCAATAACATGACCACCACTCGCCTCCCTCTGTCGTGCCCGCACTTACTAACCTGCATCAATGAAGAGCAGGTGGGGATGAGCACAATAGGAAAATCAAGGTGCTCACCACTATGCAATAAACATTTACATATCAAACGGTAACAGAGAAAGTACGATCACAACATGTATATGAATCAATTTAAGTATCCCAAGTTTCATCACAAATCCACAGTGTTTAGACTCATGTGCACATCTATACCAATAGACTACTGCCGGTAGATGTATCGAAGGCCCTCGCTCGGGTCATGCTTCGAATGCCCCATGGGCTCTACATCTATGCCCTCCGGTCCTACACATCGAATCGCCCCACGGGCTTCCATCGATGCCCGGTCAGTAGGAGTAACCCCTCGGGTTTATTTTCATAAATACGGGATAACCGTTCGACGACCGGTACAGCTCACATCGAAGGTTACATGATTCGTAAGCATACATTGATCATATACAAATAGGGTAAACAATTTATTGCATAGACGATTTTAGAATAACAACCCACCTGGATAGCAAGAGGTATAGCCAGACACAAAGTTGAAGGAATTATGGCACGAGTTCAGCTCGAAGGACCTACAAAAATTTATAAGGACCTATCACTGACTGCCTAGTACAAAACAACACATAAGGCTTATATACTTAGCCGAAATCATATCGACCAAGTGACTAGTGGATTCCTTGACCGAGTTAGGTACTATGGAGTGACTACCAGACCTGGACACAACTCAAATACTTCATATAATACACATAAATCATGCCAACATCAATAAAATACAATCCTAACCTAAACAATGGATAACCGAACATTTAGACTCAAAATAAACTAAATTCATAATCAGGAGTTAGGCTCAGACAATCAACCTGAAACTTTACCACATTATAAAACATGGCAAAACACATAAACTCACCAAGTTTCACCTCTAAATTCATCCGGGCACATTTTTAAATAATTAAGGCGAAAAAAGCGCCAAAATCAGCGTTTATTAATTCGCATAGCTACACTTCGAGTTTCAGTCTAAAATTTTTACACACCCTAAAACATAATAGAATAACATGTTCCTGAAAGTTTCAGCTCAAAACTCCAAGTGTACGATTTTTAATGAATTTTACAAGTTTCTGAACAGAAACCGTTTTAAGCATTTGAACTACAAAAACTTAAAAATAAAATCAGGGGCTTGGCACACATATTCCAAATACGCATAGGCACAACATATCAAAAATTCAGCTCAAACGGATAATAACTCGATTTTTGGTGAATTTATTACGGTTCAGCTGCATGCTCGGTTAAAAAAAATCATAACTCTCAAAATACAACTCGAAACGACTTCAAACTAAAACTAAACAATTAAAGACAACTCCAAGTACCTGTAACTCCAGGACTTCCATGAAACGAACCACATATATTCAGTTCGACAATTATTCAAAGTGACGGAAATCACTTTGGTACCCAATTTGTGAATATAAAATAAAATTCACACAATTACTCAATTAAGGCACAAATTTAAATGCAAGAAGCACGTTTAAAACTCATTTCACATAATCGAGCACATAAAATAATATATAGGATTAAGCGAGACGAGTCGAGCCTTGTACCGTTCTCGGGATTCGACATTCGAACGAAACGAAGGTGAACAAACGGCACGCGAAGGCGGCTCGAGGCTCGACAGCAACACGAGTCTCACGAGAGGACGGGGGCTCGACCGCTATGCGTGGTTCGCCGATGGGCTGAGATGGTCGCAACCGCGAAAGGGCTGCTCGAACAAACGGTTGCTGCTCCTTGCGCGAAACAGGGGCACGCGACGGAGGTAGAGCTAGAACTCGCCGGGAAAGAAAAAGGGACCTGCTCCGAGAACCAATCATCGAACAGAGCTCGCCTCGCCTGAAAAGGTTCGTCCTCACCGATAGTGGTTCTCGACCCGCCATGGAATCCTCTCCAATTGTAGGAGGACTGGTGTTAACCTCGTCGCCGGAAAAAAGGATTGTTGGCAGGTGCGAGCAGAGGTCTCAACTTGCTGCTCGAGGTCGGACGACGCGGTTGGTGGGCTCGCCGGAGGATCAGCGTACGGGGACGGTGGCTGCCCGCGGAGGGCGGGCTCATCGGAGGGGTTGCAGGCGCCGGACATCGGGCTTGCAATTGCAGGTGGAGGTCGTGGCGCGGCGGGAGCTCTGGCCGCGGCGCGGCGGGGCTTTCGCAGCGTGGTGGAGGATCTGGTCACTGGCGAGATGGCGTGATGATAATGATGCTGCAATGATGGAATGATGATGTCAGGACGGATTTGCAGTCGCGACAGGTTGGGGGAGGAGGGTTCACGGCGATCTGAGGATGATGACGGGACGAAGAAGATGAAAAGGGAAGCTCTGTTGTTGAGGTTAGGCGATGAAGGAGAATGACGTGATGAGATTTCTCGAGAGAGAGATCGTCTCTGCTCAAGACGCGCAACAGAAAGAAAGATAAAGGCTGCGGTTCGATGTTGTTCTCGTTTGACTCTCACGAAATAAAGAAAGATTAGGTTAAAAGAAAAATCTTGTGGCATAAGAAAAATCCACAATTTGGGTGGTCCGGGTCGGGTCTGACGGGCCAGATTCGGGGCTGGTTCGGTTACGGGTTCGCGGGTTCAAAGAAACGAATCAGCTCTTGGGCCCGACTAGTCGTACTCCAATACGGTTTTTACTCGGACTCGATAAATCAAATCGGATTGGCTCGAAAATTAAATCGCACAATAAATACATAACCGGATATAATATATATTTATAGTGCCCAATTTAATTTTTAGAATAATAATAATATTAGTAAAAATACAAATACACATTTAATTGATTAATAACACTTAGACAAATAGGTAATTAATTAATATTAAGACAATTAAGAATATTGACAAATAAATCATATTCGACAATTAATAATTTTATAGCATTCAAACAAATAATAAGAACAAAAAATAAATAATAATGATAATAATAATAATAATAATAATAATAATAATAATAATAATAATAATAATTATAAATAATCCTCTAAAATTCCATAGTCAAACGGGGCATTACAATCTATCCTCCTTAAAACGTTTCCTTCCTCGGAAATGCGAAAGAACACGCATCTAAAAGGAACTCCAGACAAGAACGGGAATTTCCAATCCCGAGGTCCGGCATCACTCTCCGGAACTCGATTCTGTTCCCATGAGTCCTATCGCCTTATACTCAAAAGGCATGTACTCACATACAGGAACCAATCCGACTCGCCCATGCTCATATGTTTACCTTCTTGCTTGGGAGGGTGATCAGTCCTGCCCGAGCTCAGGTGTACATCTTCTTGCAAGGGACCCAGTTCAGTTTAGCCTACACTCATGAGTATCAACGACTTGCAACAGTACACAAGACCTCAACAGGTCGTTCGGTGTATTGTCAGCGTACTCCGACTACCTCACCATCAAGGTGGACACGTGACGCCAAGTTTCGGTCTCGTATCAGAGTCACACTGACAACTTGCTCACGATTTCATCACGGCCGTGTGTCTCTATCAGAGACAACGACACGGTACCACATACATAAAGCACGACACCATTAAGCTCACACTCTCATGATATCGACTCCATGAGTCAAACGCAACCCTTATGCACAAACATAAGGCTTGACCCAAAGCAACACAACATTCTCAATTTGCCGACTCGAGAAACTCCCAAGTAAGGCATAGGGACTCATCGACTACACTCCTTAATTAGAAATCATCGATTAAGGATTTATACACATCTTAGTGGAACTTGGGGGCTCTCGGTTCAAGGATCGGGGTAACATAAATAGCTCAGCAAAAAACCGGTCAATCAACAAAATGAATAGAAGGTTCGGGTTAGTGTACTGTCACCCAAGAGGCGGCACGCTAGCTGGCGCTGCACAAGCGGGGCGCTGGGACGCGTGCGTACCCACCTACTCAGAGACCAGCTGTAAGGTCGAGGCTTGGCCGCACACGCTGGCCCGGGGGAGTGCGTTCGGTGATGGCGGCTGCAGTTCGCATGCAAGTCAATGGTCGGCCGCGCGCAAGCCTCCCGTCTCTCAGCACGGTCGTGCGTGCTCGGCCACCACTTCGCGTGGCTACACCCAGTCAGGGTCGGCGTTTGGTCCAGGTTTTCACAAGAAGTTACAATTCAAGGCTACAAAAAAAAGAATGGTTTTACCAAATTTCAAAACTTTTGGGGTAAACACAACAACACATATATCAGGCGTTCACAATTTCAAAAGTTTCAAAGTCTCAAAAATAGCAAGGTGCAAGTTCGAGTTCCAAGTCCACCAACTTCCTGAAACAACAAAACGCAATACGCCACAGATCTAACGATACTCGAATCTCAAAAGAACTCTCATGGCGATTCTCTCTAGGTCAACGGCTTCTGCCGAGCCATTAAACTGATAGCTCGCCTCGGCTCTTCCGACTAACAGCGTCGGCCGACACGTCAGCTCTTTCTCGGGTAGCTAATCACGTCAACAGTCCTAAACGAGCGCAACTCACTTCCCAATCTTCACACTTTGGAATTTGAACGCGAAGTTCCTCCCGGGATTCCGAAAGGAGGAAAAGAACAAAAAATTTACGATGCACAAGATTTAGAATAAGGACAGGTCTGCACTACGCGATGTGCTTGATTCTGTCTCGTCTATCCTCCTTAAAAGGCTTCTGCATAATCTTTAAAGGTAGAAAAACACTCAATCTCGATAACAGCAGGAGATAGCACAAAAGCACTTATAGGCGGTGAGCTAGGCTCGTCAAGCACCTTCATTAAGTCCAGATGCTATAATCAACATCTACTTTGACTTAAACGGAATTCACAATTATACTCAGCCGAACTTAATTCGACTAAGTTGTTCGTGAAGTCCTATGGACGTTGGAGCACTTAGACTCGACACTAAGACTCAGCCAAATACACATGGGAGTTCACATAATCCAAAACAAACATTGACCAAGTCAAACACTTAAAGAATCAGAAAACGAGTCGATTCACAATTTTTATTGCAAAAGCCATATTTTGAAAACACCAGATTTTAATCACAAAATTAGGTTGGTCAGGTTATCATACGAATTTAACTTTGAAATTTTTAGCAAAATTCCACCTCTCAGAATTAAGCAATACCACAAATTTTCGGCCCCAAACTCAAATTGTGCAATTTTATAAAATTCGAGCAAGATTATTGCAAAAATGAGCATAATTTAGCAACCAGATTAAATGAATGAATTAACCTATGAAATTCTTATACCACAGAATACAACATGAGTGTGGCAACATGTCAAAATTTCAGCCCTGGACATTAACTATACAAATTTTAAAAATTCCTACAAGTTTCAGCAGTTATCAAAATTCAGTTAAAACCAAACCAAATTGAACTTCACAAAATTTTATCTTTTAACAGCATAAAAACACACATAGAACACGTACTCCAGCCAAGTTTCAGAATTTTTCATTGACTAACCGATATATGATAGATAAAACAAATTTCTGCAGAATCAAAAAATAAATTATTTATTCCATCAAACTTATTCTAAAAATTCTAAACATTTTACACAGAATACAATCATAATAGTGGCATAACATACTGATTTTTTAGCCAATTTAGATCACTACAAAATTTATTATACAATTGACATGAAACTGACCAGAAATCATTCTAATTGTTTAAAATAGCTACAGGCCTTGGAAACTTACGAAATTTTAACACAAGTCAGATGGTCAACAGAAGACAAGACGCTCAAAATTTCAAAGCAAACGGAGTAGTACATAGTTTTTAATAATTCCAACACTAAAATAGTAGTTATTAAAGTTCAACAATTTATCTACGACTCGATTTACGACGAATTCATCCAAAGTCTTCGCCATAAGACTAAGGACGATACAACGTTCCAATCCACAGCGACTATATCACGAATCGACGAGGTCTCGTTCGATTTCTCAAAATCGAAGAGATCGTCTACATATATTCAATATATATTTAAACCAATTTCAAACTCAAGAACACAAAATTATCATAGGCATATTCACATCTGATGATCTTAATAACCATAGTTACAGACCTCCGTATATCCCACACTTGAGACTTCTTCGGTTGTCTGCTCTCTTCGTTTAAGCCTTCTCCTTTCGAGATGGCCCGCGAATGGTCCTCTTTCGAAGACACCAAAATACATCGAGAGGTCTGTTATACACAGAACTCAGCTCGATAACACCATACCAAATTTCTAAACAACCAAAACCTCAAGTTAGAACTTAACTCTATATCGCTAGAGTTCAAATTCATACAACTAAGGTTCGCCACTCATCTAGAGTTCTAGAACGTTTAAAAGTAGGAGGATAAATTCCTAAGCCTCGGTTTTATTTCAGTAATCAATAACCAATCAATGCACAATAATCTTAAATCATTCAGGTACTCATACCTGAGCTGGCGCGGCACGACGAGAGCGAATGGTCAAAATATGAGGTCAAAGTATGTAATCACATAATTCACATTAACCAGTCTACAGAAACGCAGACTGGCTCTGATACCAAACTGTAACGCCCCACTTTTATTTGCCGAAATTTAGAATAAATTTTTTAAAATTTATTTCAAACCACTTGAGGCGCTACTCAATTTCCAAAAACAATTCCAATAATGTCACATATGCAATTCCCAACGAGTTCAATATTCATAAATAATCAACACCTAAACCGGGTTCAATAACCATAAATAGTCAATACCCAAACCGGGTTCATAAATGACATCAACTCCCAAAACTGGGTTCATCAAATCCATAATACTAGGGAGTACACTCCCTATCGATAATCCAGTACTCGACATAAGTCAGGAATGCATAAATCATATTAAACAATTTAAGCAGCGGAAATAATCAATAACATGACCACCAGTCGCCTCCCTCTGTCGTGCCCGCACTTACTAACCTGCATCAATGAAGAGCAGGTGGGGATGAGCACAATAGGAAAATCAAGGTGCTCACCACTATGCAATAAACATTTACATATCAAACGGTAACATAGAAAGTACGATCACAGCATGTATATGAATCAATTTAAGTATCCCAAGTTTCATCGCAAATCCACAGTGTTCAGACTCATGTGCACATCTATACCAATAGACTACTGCCGGTAGATGTATCGAAGGCCCTCGCTCGGGTCATGCTTCGAATGCCCCATGGGCTCTACATCTATGCCCTCCGGTCCTACACATCGAATCGCCCCACGGGCTTCCATCGATGCCCGGTCAGTAGAAGTAACCCCTCGGGTTTATTTTCATAAATACGGGATAACCGTTCGATGGCCGGTACAGCTCACATCGAAGGTTACATGATTCGTAAGCATACATTGATCATATACAAATAGGGTAAACAATTTATTGCATAGACGATTTTAGAATAACAACCCACCTGGATAGCAAGAGGTATAGCCAAACACAAAGTTGAAGGAATTACGGCACGAGTTCAGCTCGAAGGACCTACAACAATTTATAAGGACCTATCACTGACTGCCCAGTACAAAACAACACATAAGGCACATATACTTAGCCGAAATCATATCGACCAAGTGACTCGTGGATTCCTTGACCGAGTTAGGTACTATGGAGTGACTACCAGACCTGGAAACAACTCAAATACTTCATATAATACACATAAATCATGCCAACATCAATAAAATACAATCCTAACCTAAACAATGGATAACCGAACATTTAGACTCCAAAATAAACTAAATTCATAATCAGGAGTTAGGCTCAGACAATCAACCTGAAACTTTACCACATTATAAAACATGGCAAAACACATAAACTCACCAAGTTTCACCTCTAAATTCATCCGGGCACATTTTTAAATAATTAAGGCGAAAAAAGCGCCAAAATCAGCGTTTATTAATTCGCATAGCTACACTTCGAGTTTCAGTCTAAAATTTTTACACACCCTAAAACATAACAGAATAACATGTTCCTGAAAGTTTCAGCTCAAAACTCCAAGTGTACGATTTTTAATGAATTTTACAAGTTTCTGAACAGAAACCGTTTTAAGCATTTGAACTACAAAAACTCAAAAATAAAATCAGGGGCTTAGCACACATATTCCAAATACGCATAGGCACAACATATCAAAAATTCAGCTCCAACGGATAATAACTCGATTTTTGGTGAATTTATTACGGTTCAGCTGCATGCTCGGATTAAAAAAATCATAACTCTCAAAATACAACTCGAAACGACTTCAAACCGAAATTAAACTATTACGGACAACTCCAAGTACCTATAACTCCAGGATTTTCATGAAACGAACCACATATATTCAGTTCGACAATTATTCAAAGTGACGGCAATCACTTTGATACCCAATTTGCGAATATAAAATAAAATTCACACAATTACTCAATTAAGGCACAAATTTAAATGCAAGAAGCACGTTTAACACTCATTTCATATAATCGAGCACATAAATAATATATAGGATTAAGCGAGACGGGTCGAGCCTTGTACCGTTCTCGGGATTCGACATTCGAATAAAACGAAGGTGAACGAACGGCGCGCGAAGGCGGCTCGAGGCTCGACAGCAACACGAGTCTCACGAGAGGACGGGGGCTCGACCGCTACGCGTGGCTCGCCGATGGGCTGAGACGGTCGCAACCGCGAAAGGGCTGCTCGAACAAACGGTTGCTGCTCCTTGCGCGAAACAGGGGCACGCGACGGAGGTAGAGCTAGAACTCGCCGGGAAAGAAAAAGGGACCTGCTCCGAGAACCAATCGTCGAACAGAACTCGCCTCACCTGAAAAGGTTCATCCTCACCGATAGTGATTCTCGACCCGCCATGGAATCCTCTCCAATTGTAGGAGGACTGTTGTTAACCTCGTCGTCGGAAAAAAGAATTGTTGGCAGGTGCGAGCAGAGGTCTCAACTTGCTGCTCGAGGTCGGACGACGCGGTTGGTGGGCTCGCCGGAGGATCAGCGTACGGGGACGGTGGCTGCCCGCGGAGGGCGGGCTCATCGGAGGGGTTGCAGGCGCCGGACATCGGGCTTGCAATTGCAGGTGGAGGTCGTGGCGCGGCGGGAGCTCTGGCCGCGGCGCGGCGGGGCTTTCGCAGCGTGGTGGAGGATCTGGTCGCTGGCGAGATGGCGCGATGATGATGATGCTGCAATGACGGAATGATGATGGCAGGACGAATTTGCAGTCGCGACAGGTTGCGGGAGGAGGGTTCACGACGATCTGAGGATGATGACGGGACGAAGAAGATGAAAAGGGAAGCTCTGTTCAGGGCCGGCCCTGATATTTTTGGGGCCCATGGAGAAAATTGGGCAATGGGGCCCTTTCTTCAAAAAATACATTTAATTTCCATCATAAAAACTTTATATTCTATATATAATTCAAAGTAAAATGTCACTAAATAAACAAGATTTCAAATTAAAATATGAATACATTGTTTGAGCCAATACACTTCCACCGAGGGCATTTCCACTACTATTACATCCTTCAATCTTGAATACTTGGCCCTTGAAATCTTCACCAAAAAGCCTATTGAAATAATTTGGACCTTCTTGCATTTTGAGAAGCAAAATCATCAATCATGTCATCAAAATCAATTTTTTCCAGCACTTCATTTTCAATGCATAATATTGCTAATCCATTTAATCTTTCTTGAGACATAGAAGAACGCAAGTATGATTTTATCAATTTTAACTTTGAAAAACTTCTTTCCGCTGATGCTACAGTAATAGGTATCGTTAACAAAATTCTATATGCAATAGAAACATTAGGCAAACAATCTAAATGTTTGACAAACTCAAGTACCTCCATGACTGACTTCATTTCTGTTGGTAAGCACATTTGTAGGACTTGCAGTTCGGAAAATAAATCACTAGCATCGATGTCAATAATATCATTATGTTTCAGAGCATGCTCAAGATTAACACAATGTTCATGCAATTTGTTTTCATCCAATGAAGTTAACTTATTGTAATTAAACAGAAAACCAAATATATTTTCAAACACTTCCAACTGTTCGAATCTACTCTTCAAGGATGAAATAGCAACATCTACTATGACAAAAAAATAATTTATCCTAAATGACTCCTCAGCAGACAATGTGATATCTTCATGAATGTTTTCATCAAATTGCTTCTTCCTATAAATTTTACGTTTTTGTGGAAAAATAGGATCAATTCCCATTTTACATGCAAGCTCTTTTGCTAATATCATAGCAGACTGGAAACCTTCATCCCTATATTTTTGAAAATAAGAAATCAAACCTTGCAACATACTTATAGCACCATCAATTTGCATATCCTCCGATTGCAACTTTTTGCTAATCAAGTCAATTTTTTTTAAAATGTTATGCCATATAATCATGCCTAACAGAAACTCAAAATTTTCAAGTTCATGAGTTGCTAAAGACTCAGCCTCGCTCTTAGTTTTTGCATCTTCACTGACTCTAGATAGCTCAAATAAAGCATCTCTTATTTCATTAGGCTGAGTTATTATGGCTGCAACACTATTAACATGACTTTCCCATCTTGTTGTTGATAATGATTTTAACGTCAGATGATGAATATGATTTTGTAAGATGCTCCACCTTTTTGTAGAACTAGCAAATAAAGTATACATGCGTTGCACAACTCCAAAAAATGACAAAGCTTTAACACATGAATTCGCCATATCACATACCGTTAAATTAAGAGAATGACAAGCACATGGCATATAAAACGCCCTTGGGTTGATTTCAAGGATTCTCTTTTGCACGCCTTGATGTTTTCCTTTCATGTTGGAACCATTATCATAACCTTGCCCCCTCACATTATCAATTTCTAAATCAAGTGATTTTAAAGTGGATTGTAGCTCATTAAAAAGTCCTAATCCAGATGTATCATCCACTTTAAGAAATTCAACGAAATATTCCTCTACTTTAATTGGGCATACTGACATATCAACACATCTTATTATCAAGGTCATTTGTTCATTGTGACTCGTATCTGAAGTGCAATCAAGTATAACTGAGAAATATTTTGCTTCTTTCACCTTTTCGATTATAGCACTTCTCACCCTAGAACCAAGCAGTGAAATCAATTCATTTTGAATCTTATGACTAAGATAATGATATTGAATTTCTTTGTTCTGAATACGTCTAAAATGTTCTTGCATCACCAAATCAAATTCTGCAATCAACTCAAGTAAACCTAGAAAATTACCATTATTAT
>BKCP01006626.1:418274-448761 GCA_008636005.1 Striga asiatica
TGTTAATGAAAGTATCTATTATCATCTCTTGTTGATATTTATTGCTTTTATGTTTAGTAAACTTGGTCTGCATGTATACTATATTAGTTTCACATAAACAAATTTTATTTGACTTTACGTTTGTCATAATATTGTGGTTTGTATAACCTCAAGAGATGTCCATTTTATTTGTTCTTCACAACAGATTTTGTGGTATATATATGGTAATTTTGCACAGGGATACATATTTGTTTCTGTGGTATATATATGGTATATATGCGATATAATATGTAATGTAACTTTATACAATATGAACAAGGTTTTTTTTTTAATTTATTTTTGTGGGGTTCTGTTATTTGTTAATGAAAGTATCTATTGTCATATCTTGTGGATATTCATTACTTTTATGTTTAGTGAACTTGGTCTGCATGCATACCATATTACAGGTCACATAAACAAAATTTATTTTACTTTACTGGTCACGTAATTTAATATATTTGTTCTTAACCACAGATTTTGTGGTATATATATGGTAATTTTGCACAGGGATACATATTTGTTTCTGTGGTATATATATGGTATATATGCAGTATAACATGTTGTAATTATTTTTACCGGAGTAGAATCGAAAGATTCGAACACCGGGTTGTATCTCAAGGAAGGTCAGTCGGATTATTTGTACGGATATTCAATCACACGAAAAAGAAAATAAATTTCTAAACACTCTAATTCAATGATTTGGGTTTTCAATTATCATCTAATAATTCTCAAACAATGCAAATAAATAATTAACAAAACTTAAAACGAGTTTCTTCTACGTACGAAGGCTAGGGAATCGGGGATGATTATACTCTAATCAAATTCGAACACCAAGCGAAAATCGTTCGGCTAAATGATTCAATCAACCTACACATCTAGAGATTATTCCTCAATAACTTCTCGTCACAAGAGGAAAAATATAGACGGCAAATTAAACCAATCAATTAACACGTAGGCAATACAATTACGAACAAGCCCACTCTAGTCGAGCCTAGATCGACCGACTTCTTCCCTCTCGGTTCAACAAGTCGATTAATTAGATCAGAATGGTGATCAAGCATCTAACCCTAGGTTTAAATCAACTCGAAAAGATTGAACGAAATTCACAGGCAAGATAAGCACACGAGTACGAGTAATCACCCCTATCCCTAGCTTAAGAATTTAGCCACTCATGCCAAGATGAACACAAGACATAGTAAAAAGTAAATACTACAAACTCATAATCAAAGTGAGAAGAAAACTTACGATAAATAAAAGTCAAGTGTTGAATCTCAAGCACAATCTAAATTCACGATCAAAATCCTTGGGTGTCACTCCCAAAAATCTCAAAATAAGCAAAGATAAAAGGAACAAGTTTTTCGTCTGATAAAATGAGAGAAAAATGAAAAGTGCAGAATGAATCGAAAACCCTTGCTCGATCCTACTTAAACGCAAAACATTAATCTAATTTTTAAAAGGTTTAGCGCCGCGGCGCGTCGTGCTGATGTGGCAGCGTGAAGGATCTCGCGGCATGTGGTCACGGCGTGAAGGGGTTGAATCGCCGCGACGCTAGGCTTGTCGCGGCGTGGCATGTGAAGAAGCTCGACTTCTCTGTACGCCTGTTAAGGGTCTCACGTCGTGGAAGGTGGACGTGGCGCGGCGCTGGCGGTCGTAGCGGCGTGGAGAGAAAAAGAAGGCACGGCGCTGGCATCGTCGCGGCGTGGAGAATGAAAAGAACTATCTGAAGGCCCGTTAAGGGCTCCGCGTGTGTGGTCGCGCCGTAAAAGGAGTGAAGTGCCGCGGCGCGAGACTCGCCGCGGCATGGCAACTGGGAAGGCTTGATAGTGCATGTGCTTTGTAAAACCGAGACAGCTCGTCTTGGTAAACTTCGAGCACTTAGTCAAAAATCCGAACCTGCACACCTCCAAAAACAAGAATAACACCCGAAAAACAGAGGAAACCAACGAATATACAAAAATAACGAAATAATAGCAAAGACACGAAATAAATGACTGCAAGACCGAAAATCCTATCAAAAGACCTAAATCGGGGGCTAAAAACCTATAAACCAATAAGGAAAAAGATAACAACAATGGGACAAACAACTCCCCCACACTAAAACCTTTGTTCGTCCCGAACAAAAAGAAAGGAAAAGAAAAGAAAAACAAACAAACAAGCAAGGACAACGCTTCAAGCAAGACTAATCTCAAACCAAACAATAAAGTCAAGAAGAATTCAAATGATCACAAGCACACACCTCAACTATTAACTTGGCCATTTTGAATGACATAAACTCTCGAGTACAGAAGTGTATCATATATGCCTCACTCAATTTCCTTCTCAAATATCACTGGGTACACTCAAATTGGTCATCAGTCGAATCAATCATAAATTTGCCTATCGTCTAACTCCTACTATAAAACAATCAAATTCGTGAAACAATGAATCAAGAGGACTATAAGGGTTGTAACGTAGGCTCTTTGGACCGGGTAGGATAAATATAGACTAACTGGCTAAATAAAAATCAACGCAACTCAATCAGATAACCGTAATCATGAACTCCTCCGGTTCCTCCCACTACTCCAAAATCAACCTACTACCCACTTATTCACCGTTTCCAATTTTAGATTTTTTTTTCCTTTGGACATTTTATGTAATCCATTCGGTTTCCCTTTTTATATATATATATAAACACGAATCACCTCCAATATTCTACACTTCCAATTCTACACCCGCAACTCCACAATATCATCGTCACGAGGTTATAAAAGAAAGAAAATTAATAAGGCTCTAAAGGGGTGACTAGCGAGATTATTATCAGAAAAAGAAAAGGGAAAGAAAATACAAAGAATGCCTCAATCATATTCACGTTCATAAATCCAATTATTTTCATTTCTATGTAGACTCAAGGCAAATTCTAATTGACAACGATTCTGACCAATAACTGACAAGAAAAGAAATGAATGTGGCTCAAAACCCCACAAGGTGAAATAAATGTCAACAAAACAACCAAGCCAATTCATCAAAATGTGCCACTCATTCTCATCATCACAACGTCCTAACCCAGTCAATCAATTATCAACTAGTCTTACAATACACCAAAGTCTAAGCTCACAAAGACACCACAAATAATCCTAAAAACTATACTGGACCAAATAAAGAAATAAATGCGATCCTAAAAAGAAAAACTAGACCTGGCCAACCACATAGTCACGTAAGCACGCAAAACTCCCCCACACTTAAAATCAGACAATGTCCCCATTGTCGATTCGCGGTGAAAGAAAGTTAAACCATACAATTAACCGACAACCAAAAAAACTGTACAAAATAAAAGAGAAAAAGAAAGAAAAACATACAAGGCACAGTGACAAGTCACTGTGTGTCCGGGTGAGGTGGTGGAGGAAGGGAAGGCTGATCGGAACCCGAGCTCCATCCGGTTTCCCACTGTTGAAACTGATCATCCCATTGTTTCCATTGGGTGTACTGCTTCGCTTCCCAGTTGTCCCAACGGGCCTCATGCTTCTCATTCTGCTCCTTCCACTAACCCCAACGTTTGTCATTTTCGGTAATGTAGGCCTCCACTCGCACATTGTACGAGCTAACCTCTGCGTGGATGTCCCGCATGTACTCGTCCTGACGCTTCTGATACTCGATGAACCACGTAGGCGCCTGTTGGGGTAGACTGTTTGGGCCGCCGTGGGGGGACGTAGGTCCATGATATTCTGTCTGGTCGGGCTATTCCTCATCTCCTGAGGCATGCTCGGTAGGCTCTTCTGTTGCCTGTTGGGATGATTCTCCAACTGCCTGTTGTGACGAGGCCGTAGCTGCAGCTTTCCTCAACTCATCCTGATAAGCTTCATAGCACTTTCGTTTCGTATAATGCTTGAGCTTGCGGTCGCCAGTTACGAGACCGGCCAACTGGAGGTCGTTCCAACCAATTCGCACTACGGCGGTGCTCAGTTCACCATCATGAGGAACTTTCAAGTAGTCAGCAATATCTCTCACAACATGCCCCAATGTGGGGTGTCTTTTCACCTTGTTTCTCGTGTCCCAGAGAGCCTGTTTTAGAAAGGGTAGAAGGCATATGGGTTTGCCTTGGCAAATCGATCCTAGGATAAAGACCTCTTGCTCGCTCACTTTGTTCCACTCTGTTTCCCCAAAAATGTTGCACGTGAGGAACTTGTGCACGATTGCAATGGGAACCTCTTTAATCAAACCTGCTGACGGGCCGCGTTTGTTAAAGGATTTGCACGGAGATAAAACGGCCCATTGCTTATCGACGTCAAATTTCTCGACTTTTGACGTGCACCTGTGGTCTTCAAGTGGAGAATATCGCAAAGGATCTTGTCGGTAATCTTGAGCTCTTTTCCTTGTAAACGGCACGTGAGGTATTTCATATTTTCGTATGTCTCCAACGTGCTAAAGAACTCGATGGTAAGGCCTTTGAAGGAGGTCAAATTCGCGTCCGCGTACTTTTCTAGATTAAGAGCCCTCAGATATTTTCTGATGTCGTCGACTATGCCCAGGCTCTGTAACACCTCCCAGTCTAGCACTCGAGAGCACGGAACTGGTCTTGCTGCAAGGCGTTTGTACGTGAACGCCTCATCTTCATTGAGAACCGTGAATGGAACGCCATGAATTTCAGCCAAAGTTTTGGTTTCCTCCGCTGGTTGTGAGTTGGAGTGATGCGAGTGGTCCGAGTGGTCTGAGTCGCTCGATGATTTGGGTGGGGCTGCTGCTCTCTTCTTGCGTTTGCCCGTGTCCTTAGGAGGAGCCTTCGGTGCCGCCTTTACTTTTCCCATATTCAGCTTTGGTTTTTTTTTTTTTTTTGTTTTGGAGACGTTGGATAAAAAGGAACGGATACTACCGACTTCGCTCTTGTGTCTAGTTGAGGCGATTTAGCGAACACCTTGAGTGCAGAGATTTAGCATAGGGAGTGTGGAAAAGCTTCAAATATTTTATGCCCAACTTCAAACCTCAAGCACCTTTCTAACAAGCTGAGATAATTTCCCGTAACTAAATGCGTAGAGGAGGACCGAATTTTGAAAAGTTTACCCGAAAATTAGGAATCCCGTATGCTTCCTTCACGAGTTCTGGCCGGAGAGGACGAGTCGACTGGAGAGGGCGAGTTCGCCAGGAGATGAAACCGCAGAAGATGAACGGACGCTGGAGGTCGCGAGGTCGGAGGTCGTGCGGTAGCCGGATGTCTGAACGTCGGACGAAGGATGAAGGTGACGGGAATAGGGTTACTTCGCGAGAGAGAAAACGAGGGTGAAAATATGAAGTTAACCAGCGACCCTTGTTTATATAGGTTGAGAGTGCCGCGGCGTGACGACTGCCGCGGCGTGACGTACCAAAGGTCGAAGTTTCTCTGTCCGCCCGCTAGAGGTGCCACGACCTGTGCCGCGGTGCGAAGGTTGAGCTATGCCGCGGCGTGAAGGTAATCGCGGCGGGGAGAAAGGAATCTGCTTCTGCTCGTCGATTTTTCTGCCTTTATTTGCTTTACATAATATACAAATAGTACAAGGATGCTCGGTTTAAAGCCGGGAGCTCGGCATACTCGCGATCAAACATACAGTGGTTCACCGAGACCCACCGTCTTGACATGCCGATTTCCGAGCTCTCCTTCAAAATACGGCTTCACTCTTTGACCATTCACCACAAATAATTCATTGTTCGCCGGTTTGCGAAGTCGAGCGGCTCCAAGAGATAGAACTTCATCGATGACATAAGGTCCGCTCCACCGAGACTTCAGCTTTCCCGGAAATAGACGAACACGGGAATTATATAGGAGGACTTTCATGCCGGGCACAAGGTTTTTTCGAACAATGGAAGCATCATGGAGTTTCTTGACTTTGTCCTTGTAGATCTTCGAGTTCTCGTACGCCTCGTTTCTCCACTCTTCGAGTTCCGAGAGTTGCAGCATCCTCTCCTTTCCGGCGGCATCCAATTCAAAGTTCACCTTCTTGATAGCCCAAAAAGCTTTGTGCTCAATTTCCACCAGAAGATGGCAAGATTGTCCATAGACAACTCGGAACGGGCTCATTCCCAAGACTCCCTTGTACGCCGTCCGTTGGGCCCATAATGCATCGTCAAGCTGATTGGACCAATCCTTCCTAGACGAGTTCACTATTTTCTCGAGTATGGTCTTTATATGCTTGTTGCTCGTCTCTGCCTGGCCCGACGTCTGTGGATGATACGGAGTGGCCACTTTATGTGAAATGCCATATTTCTTCATGAGCTTTTCAAAAATTCGGTTGCAAAAGTGTTTGCCCCCATCACTCACAATGGCCCTTGGGAAACCAAACCTGCTCAAAATATGACCTCGCAAAAACTTGATAACCACGTTAGCATCTCATGTCCTTGTGGGGATAGCCTCGATCCACTTGGACACGTAATTTACGGCAAGTAAAATATATTCAAAGCCAAAAGCTTAGGAAAGGGTCCCATAAAGTCAATGCCCCATACATCAAAAATTTCGACTTGCAGATTTGTTAACCAAAGGCATCTCATTTCTAGAACCAATATTCCCAATTCTTTGACAGCGGTCACAAGATTTACAAAAGTTATGAGCATCTTTAAAGAGAGTAGGCCAAAATAAACCTGATTGGAGAACTTTGAAAGCAGTTTTTCTTCCTCCAAAATTGCCTCCACATTGGAACTCGTGGCAAAAAGCGTGAACATCCGCTTGTTCTTCTTCGGGCACACACCTCCGATGGATTTCATCTTTTTCCACTTTGAAAAGGAATGGGTCCTCCCAAAAATAACTCCTGCACATCAAAACAAAGCGTTTCCTCTCTTGGGAAGAGAGGTTAGACAACAATATTCCACACGACAAGTAGTTCACAATGTCTGCATACCAAGGAATAGTAGTCACTTCACTAACATGCTCATAAGGAAAATTATCATTTACACCAACACGTTCATGCAATGTAAGTGAAGGATCAGAAGGAACAATGCGAGACAAGTGATCAGGAACAACATTCTCACAACCTTTCCTATCACGAATTTCTACATCAAACTCTTGCAATAATAAAATCCACCGAATAAGTCTAGGCTTCGATTGTGTCTTACTCAAGAGATACCTAAGAGCCGCATGATCAGAATGAACAATCACTTTAGATCCCAAAATGTAAGATCTAAATTTTTCAAGAGAAAATATCACGGCTAAAAGCTCTTTTTCGGTGGTGGTATAGTTCAGTTGGGCACCGTTTAAGGTCAAACTAGCATAATAAATTACACGAAGTAACTTATCAACTCGTTGACCCAAGACGGCTCCAACAGCAAGGTTCGAAGCATCACACATAATCTCAAAAGGCAACAACCAATCAGGAGCAATTACAATGGGTGCAGTCACAAGTTTATTTTCAACTTATCAAAAGCATCTACACATGCATCATCAAAAACGTATGGCACATCATTAGCAAGCAAGTGACATAAAGGCTGGCTAATTTTTAAAAATTCTTTAATAAACCTCCTATAGAAACCAGCATGACCCAAAAAGCTTCTAACTCCCTTCACATTCACAGGTGGAGGGAGTTTTTCAATAACATCGATCTTTGCTTTATCAACCTCAATGCCACGATTAGACACCACA
The DNA here is from genome assembly GCA_008636005.1 of Striga asiatica. Classification (NCBI taxonomy): domain Eukaryota; kingdom Viridiplantae; phylum Streptophyta; class Magnoliopsida; order Lamiales; family Orobanchaceae; genus Striga; species Striga asiatica. Next base: position 425,869 of record BKCP01006626.1, read on the forward strand.
TGGTCTAACACAACTCCACTAGTCACCATAAAATGACTCTTCTCCCAACTCAAGATCAAATTAGATTCAATACATCTTTCAAGCACACGAGATAAATTATGGAGACAATCAGAAAATGAAGTACCAAAAATAGAGAAGTCATCCATAAATACCTGTAGGCAATCCTCAAGCATATCGGAGAAAATGGAGAACATGCACCTTTGGAAAGTCCCAGGTGCATTGCATAGGCCGAATGGCATCCGTCTGAAAGAAAATGTGCCGAATGGGCACGTGAAGGTCGTCTTGGGCTGGTCTTCGGGCGCTATGGCTACTTGATAGTAGCCGGAGAGACCATCTAGGAAGCAGTAGAACTGGTGGCCCGAGAGACGGTTGAGGATCTGGTCAATGAACAGCAACGGGAAGTGGTCTTTCCTTGTCATGGCATTGAGGCGCCGGTAGTCTATACACATTCTCCACACGGTAGTGATTCGGGTGGGGACCATCTCCTTCTTCTCATTCTCGATCATCCTGATACCCCCTTTCTTTGGCACCACGTGTATGGGGCTGACCCACTCGCTGTCTACCACTGGATAGATAAGTCCTTTCGAATAAAGCTTCAACACTTCTTTCTTCACCACCTCCATCATGTTCGGGTTAAGTCGCCTCGGGTTGTCCCTAAATGGTTTGGCACCCTTCTCCAGAACAATCCGGTGCATACATGTGGAAGGGCTGATGCCCTTAATGTCACCTAGGCTCCAACCGATGGCCTTCTGATTTCTCTTGAGCACACAGATCAGCTCCTTCTCCTCATCTCGGTTGAGCTCGGCAAAAATGATGACTGGCTTTTGCTTCTCGTCATCAAGGAAGACATATTTGAGGTGGCGAGGCAGTTCTTTAAGCTCTAATGTGGTTGGGGTTGGTGTGTGGGGCTCGTCGGCTGCAAAGAGCTCAATGGTTGGCTCTTCTTCATCGTCTAGATCGGGCATTGTCCTCTCCTCCAAGTCTCGTACAGCCATCTCTTCCATGAACGGGTCACTCACATCAACAAAGGCAAACTCCTCCACAAAGTTCACCGAGGAGGAGGATATGGCTTCTCGAACTGAAATAGAAATGGACTCGCCCAAGACCGTCATATTCAATGTCCCGTTCTTGACATCAATTAGGGTGTTGGTGGTGGCCATAAACGGTCTGCCGAGAAGGATTGTGTGATCCTTCCCGTTCTCCTGCACGTCCCCCACATCTAGAACTACGAAGTCCACCGGGACGATAAGTTTCCCAACACAAACCAGGACATCTTCCACTACCCCTTTTGGGTATCTGATAGAACGGTCTGCGAGCTGAAGGCACATGCGGGTTGGCATCAAGTTTCCTAAGCCGAACTGCTGAAAGATAGAGAACGGCATGAGGTTGATCCCTGCTCCAAAGTCCAGCATCCCTGAAGCCTCCTTTCCGTTTCCGAGAGCTATCTGAATCACACAACCCCCGGGATCCCGTTCTTTCTTCAGAAGATCATGCTGCATAGCACTTGCAGCCTCGTAGACCACTACCTTCTCCCCGTCTCCAAATTTCCTCTTCTTCGTCACTAAGTCCTTGAAGAACTTCACGTACGAGGGCATATTCTTAATCACGTCTAGGAGTGGCAGGTTGATGTTGACCTTCGAGAGCATGTTGTATAGGTCTCGAAATTGCTGTTCCTGCTTCTCATCTCGTAGTTGGCTCGGGAAGGGTAAACTTGGTTTGAAAAGGGTTTGGTGACTTGTGCAACATTGGGCCGTCTATCTGCTTCCTTGGCTCAGCTTCTGTATTCTTCTTCGGGCTCTCCTCTCCTCTCTTGGGTTGGTCGATCTGCTTAGGGTCATCAAGTTTGGGCATTTCCACGTGATTGTCTACCTCCTTCCCGCTTCTCAACACCGTTATGGATTTGGCTTCTTTAGAGTGGCTAGGTAGCTTCCCCTTGTCTGAGTCGGCCTCCATGTTCCCCACTCTCGTAGCAAGCTGGCCCAACTGTGTCTCCAGACGTTTGATGGACGCATCGGTGTTCAAGCCTCGTTGCTCACTGTTGGCCATAAACTGGAGAATCTTATCCAGTTTGTCGTCTTGATTTGATGAGCTAAACCGGCCCCTTGTGCTTGTACTCCTCCCATCAGACCCCTCTGTTGCTGTTGTTGCTGCTGTTGAGGATAGTTTGGCCTCATCTGTTGTTGGGGAATGAAGATGGGTCGGGGCTGTTGCTGCATGAAGTTCTGTCGAGGAGGCTACTGGATGTTGTTGTTGTTAGACCACGAGAGATTTGGGTGATTTCTCCACCCCGGGTTGTATGTGTTTTAGTACGGGTTCGGTTCTGGTAGCCTTGAAGAGCATTAACATCCTCATATTGTTCACCAAAGTCTTGATCGAATGCCGAGGGACCTCCGATCTGTGTCCCTGGACTCCACAGGCTCCACATGCTTCAACGGTCATTGTCTGCATTGGTTGGCCTCCCCTTGCATGCAGCAGCCGCATCTGCTCGGTGAGCTCGGCTATCTGATGGGCCATCATGTCTCGCCCAGAAGATACTTCGTGGACCCCGGCCCTCTTTCCTCGACTGCTCTTTTGAGACGAGTTAGAGCTCATCACCTCAAAAATATCATTCATCTCCTCGGCCGTCTTTGCCAAAATATCTCCGCCGGCCGCATTGTCCACCATGTACTGGAGATTCTGGTGGAGAGAGTCATAGAAGCTGTTCATCAACAAGGCAGTTGGGAAGTTATGGTGTGGACACTGCCTCTGGAGGTCTTTGAAGCGCTCTTATGCTTCATGAAGTGGCTCGTTCGGTTGTTGGGGAAAAGAGACGATTTGAGACCGGAACTCCTGCGTCTTCTGGTGAGAGTAGTATTTCCCAATAAACTTGGTGTACACTTGCTCCCAAGTGGTTAGGCAGTCAGGAGAAAAGTGTCATAAACCAAGCCTTGGCCCGGCCTTTGAGCGTCTCTGGGAAACACATCATCTTCAGCTGGTCCTCATTTAAGTTGTGGAGAGGGAAGGTTTGGAGAACGTTATAGAACTCCCGAATGAAATGGAGTGGATCCTCGTTGGGTAGACCATGGAAGGATGGCAGTTGGTTGTAGTGGATCGTTTTAAGCTCGTAATTCTGGGCTGCTGGCCCCAGCCGGATGCATGAAGTCACTGGCCCGATTATTGGTTGAGCCAAATCACGAAGGAGATGACGAGGTGGGTTATTCACTTCCTCATCAGCCATGTCTCCTTGGCTATCTGAGTCTCAGTTGGCTGAGTCTGAAGATGCAGGGGCAAGGTTAGCCAACAATTCTTGGAGGTCCCTCTGGATGGATTCGTTGTTCGGGATGATTACACGACCACTCCTGGTACGCATAAACAAAAACAACAAAAACGTCACGGGCACCAGATAGATAAGAAAGAGACAAAGAAAAACAAAACAAGAAAAACACTAGAACTAGTCAAGGAAAACGAAACAAAGAGAAACACACAAAACAAGAAATCACAAAAAGTCAACACATATTAGAAAGCTCCGTCATCATATCAAGTACATTGTCAAATCTCAAATAATTCAATCGAATCGGTTGACAAGAAATACAGTTCAAGGTTCAACGGGCTACTAGTGAAAATATAAGTTCAAGGGTCAAATAAAAGGGCTAAAACAAGCTATGTCAAAGAAATGCCTCAATCATTTTCACAAATCACAACTTCAATCGCTTCATTTCAAAATTGACTCGAAGCAAGTTCTAATCAACAAAGATTCCGACCAATATCTCTCAAGAAACAACATAAGGCTCAAACCTCGCAAAGGGTAAACCATATACGCACATAATCATGTAAAAACTCCCCCACACTTAAAACCGAACAATGTCCCCATTGTCGATCATCAATGCAAGGAAAGTTTACCCATATAATCAATCAACATAAAAAGACAGAAAAACTAAAACAAAAACAAAAATAAAGAGAAAGGAAAAGATACAAACGTACAGGGCACAGTGACTAGACTAGTCACTGTGAATCTGGTGGTACGGGTGGAGGGTAGAGGTAGTCAGGCCCCGAGCAGCGGTGGGCCTCTGCCACATCAAATCTCTCGCCCCATTGGGATCGGGGCAGCTCTCTGGAACTCGTCTCGGGAGGGGTAGTGTGGCTGTTGGTATAGCGTCCCATCCCGACGTGTGCACAGTTCCGCAATGACCTCTTCGTGTACTCTTGCATACACACGTCCTCAGATTTTGCCTGCGGCTCAGGCTGGGTTTCTCGAATGGAGATAGCGATGGACTCGCCCAACACTGTCATGCTCGCTGTCCCTTTCCTCACATCAATAACGGTTCTAGTGGTCGCCATGAAGGGTCGCCCGAGGAGGATGACGTGCTCCTTACCATTGTCTTGCACGTTTCCCACATCAAGCACAATGAAGTCCACGGGGACTATCAGCTTCCCCACTCGGACGAGCACATCCTCCACAATCCCTGTGGGGTGACGGAATGAACGATCTGCAAGCTGTAAGCGCATCTTGGTAGGCTTCAATTCTCCGAGCCCGAACGGATGATAAGCCGTGAGTGGCATGAGGTTAATGCCTGCGCCTAGATCAAGCATGCCCAAGGTCTCTTCCCTATTCCCAAAGGCCATAGAAATCACGAAGCCTCCGGGGTCCTTCTCTTTTTTCGGCAAGTTCTGTTGGAAGACACTCGCCGCTTCACACACGAGCACCTCTTCCCTGCTCTCGAGCTTCTGCTTATTTGCTGCCACTTCTTTGAAAAACCTCGCATAAGCTGGTATCTTCTTCATCACGTCGGGAGGAGATAAATCGACATTGGCCTTAGCCAACATCGGATGAAGGTCTCGGATCATCTTGCGGTCCTTCTCCTCCAAAAGTCGGCTAGGAAAATGAATCCTCAGCCTGTATGGGTTAGGGGACTTGTGCAAAGTTGGTTTGATAGGCGGTGTCCTCGAGGCCTCATCTCTTCGCTCCTTAACCACTGCCTTCTCTTCTTGCTCGGGCATAAGCACTGTAACTGAATTTGCGTGCTCGGGCTGACTCGACAACTTTCCCTTGTTCCACTCAGTCTCGATAGTCCCAACCCGTGTGGCCAACTATCCCACATGCGTCTCGAGGCGCTTAATGGAAGCCACATTGTTCATGGTTCGTTGCTTGTTGTCGGCCAAAAATTGGAGGATCTTATCCAGCTTCTCATCTGAGTTCGACGGGCTCAGTCCGATTTCTGGTGCTGGTAGCCGTAACATTTGTCCCCTTGGTTGCTGCTGCTGAGGGACAAAGTTGGTTTGAGGTGGCTGCTGATAGTGGTTATTAGACCAAGAGAAGCTTGGGTGGTTCCTCCACCCGGGATTATAGGTGTTCGAGTATGGGTCATTTCCTGGCCGGTTCTAATATCCTTGCACTGCATTTACCTCAGCACCTTGCCCCTCATAGTTTGGCTCGGTAGCCATAGGGCACACTTCCGAACTATGTTCTTGCACTCCACATGCACCGCAAACATTCACGGCCATAGTCTGATTTGGCGAGGAACTTCTAGCATTCAGTAGCCGCATCTGCTCGTGAGCTCGGCTAACTGCTGGGCCATGACATTGCTTCCTGGTCCGATCTCATTTATTGTGGACCTCTTCCCTCGGACGCTCTTCTGAGATGAGTTCGCAACATCGTCTCATATATTACCATCATCTCCTCCGTCGTTCTTGCCCCAATGTCCCCTCCGGCTGCATTGTCCACCATGTACTACAAGTTCTGGTGGAGGGAGTCGTAGAAGCAATTCGCCAATAGCCCTGGTGAGAGGTTATGATGTGGGCATTGCCGTTGGAGGTCCTTGAATCGTTCCCAGGCCTCATGAAGAGGCTCATTTGGCAGCTGAGCAAAAGAGACAATTTGAGATCGGATATCTTGGGCCTTCTGATGGGAATAGTACTTCCCGAAGAATTTGGTGTAAACTTCTGCCCAAGTTGTGAGAGAATCCGGTGTGAGGGTCATGAGCCAGGCCTTGGCCGGTCCTTCAGAGTCTCCGGGAAGCACCGCATCTTTACCGGAGTAGAATCGAAAGATTCGAACACCGGGTCGTATCTCAAGGAAGGTCAGTCGGATTATTTGTACGGATATTCAATCACACGAAAAAGAAAATAAATTCCTAAACACTCTAATTCAATGATTTGGGTTTTCAATTATCAACTAATAATTCTCAAACAATGCAAATAAACAATTAACAAAACTTAAAACGAGTTTCTTCTACGTATGAAGGCTAGGGAATCGGGGATGATTATACTCTAATCAAATTCGAACACCAAGCGAAAATCGTTCGGCTAAATTCAATCAACCTACACATCTAGAGATTATTCCTCAATAACTTCTCGTAACAAGAAGAAAAATATAGACGGCAAATTAAACCAATCAATTAACACGTAGGCAATACAATTACGAACAAGCCCACTCTAGTCGAGCCTAGATCGACCGACTTCTTCCCTCTCGATTCTACAAGTCGACTAATTAGATCAGAATGGTGATCAAGCATCTAACCCTAGGTTTAAATCAACTCGAAAAGATTGAACGAAATACACAGGCAAGATAAGCACATGAGTACGAGTAATCACCCCCTATCCCTAGCTTAAGAATATAGCCACTCATGCCAAGATGAACACAAGACATAGTAAAAAGTAAATACACCAAACTCATAATCAAACTGAGAAGAAAACTTACGAGAAATAAAAGTCAAGTGTTGAATCTCAAGCACAATCCAAATTCACGATCAAAGTCCTTGGGTGTCACTTCCAAAAATCTCAAAATAAGCAAAGATGAAAGGAACAAGTTTTTCGTCTGATAAAACGAGAGAAAAATGAAAAGCAGAATGAATCGAAAACCCTTGCTCGATCCTACTTAAACGCAAAACATTCATCGAATTTTTAAAAGGTTTAGCGCCACGGCGCGTCGTGCTGATGTGGCGGCGTGAAGGATCTCGCGGCATGTGGTCACGGCATGAAGGGGTTGAATTGCCGCGGCGCTAGGCTTGTCGCGGCGTGGCATCTGAAGAAGCTCGACTTCTATGTACGCCCGTTAAGGGTCTCACGGCGTGGAAGGTGGACGTGGCGCGGCGCTGGAGGTCGTAGCGGCGCGGAGAGAAGAAGAAGGCACGGCGCTGGCATCATCGCGGCGTGGAGAATGAAAAGAACTATCTGAAGGCCCGTTAAGGGCTCCGCGTGTGTGGTCGCGCCATGAAAGGAGTGAAGTGCCGCAGCGCGAGACTCGCCGCGGCGTGGCAACTGGGAAGGCTCGATAGTGCATGTGCTTTGTAAAACCGGGATAGCTCGTCTTGGTAAACTTCGAGCACTTAGTCAAAAATCCGAACCTGCACACCTCCAAAAACAAGAATAATACCCGAAAAACAGAGGAAACCAACGAATATACAAAAATAATGAAATATTAGCAAAGACACGAAATAAACGACTGCAAGACCGAAAATCCTATCAAAAGACCTAAATCGGGGGCTAAAAACCTATAAACCAATAAGGAAAAAGATAACAAAAATGGGACAAACATAACATGTAATGTAATTTTGCACAGAGTATATATATGGTAAAACTTAGTTGTTTCTGTTTATACAATATGAACATGTTTTCTTTATATATATATATATAGGGAAGGGTTCTAATAAGAACCCTTCTTAGTGTGAGAACTAGGAACCAATAACAACCCTTCATTGTTGTAGTTTGGACGGTGTGGATTAGACCTATTATAGTAGCAACAAAATAACAAAAATCAATTTACTAATAGCAGGAGGGTAAATTAGGAACAATAGACTTGGGAGAATCATTNTTTATACATTTTCAGTGATAGCAGTTGCATTGGCTCAGAAAAATTGAAATTTCTTACAGTCATATTTGGGAAAAGAGCACATTTTAGTTTCTTAATTTTAGCGAAGTTTATTTTTTATGCCTCTGCTTTTATTCGAATTTGTTGCGTTTATTCTGAGGAGATTAAATTTAAGTTTGTTAATAAGATATTCACTAAGCACGTCTTTAAGAAAATCCAAACATTTTCCATTACTCTCTGAAGCTTAGTATTTTTTTTTTATATATATATATAATTTTTTTTTAATGAATGCTTAGAAATTAAACTTCATCTTCTGTTTTAGAATAAGTTAGTGCTTCCTTTAATGGTGATATGTAGGACATGTGCAGAAAATCATAATATTTTGTTTAATTTCTATTTGAAGTAATTTTTGCTTGATTAACAATTTGAGAGTGGTGCAGTTAGTATGTAGTATATGCTTCGTGTTGCATTCTATTGTGCTAATTATATGGCAACTTGTTGCAACTTATTATTTTTTATGAACTTTATGTTTTAGAAATTTGAAATTTTTGAAATTAGGCCAATATAAAAAATAATAAAATACAAATATTGATATTTATATCTGCATCTTTTCATTATATTTTGTTATTTTAAACTCGTTGAACATTAGCATATAGAATATGCTACTTTTGCATTCTATTGTGCTAATTATATGGCAACTTGTTGCAACTTATTATTTTTTATCAACTTTATGTTTTAGAAATTTGAAATTTAGGCCAATATAAAAATAATAAAATACAAATATTGATATTTATATCTGTGTCCTTTCATAATATTTTGTTGTGTTCAACTCGTTGAACATTAGCATATAGAATATGCTACTTTTGCATTCTATTGTGCTATTTATATGGCAACATGTTGCAACTTATTATTTTTTATGAACTTTATGTTTTAGAAATTTGAAATTTAGGCCAATATAAAAATAATAAAATATAAATATTGATATTTATATCTGCATCCTTTCATAATATTATATTATTTTCAACTCGTTGAACATTAGCATGTAGAATATGCTACTTTTGCATTGTATATAGAATATAATTTCAGCTTGTTGAACACTATGAGATTGATGATATTAGTATATAGAATATGCTACTTTTGTACTGTATTGTGCTAATGTTATGTCAAGTTGTTGCATATGACCTTTTTAGATAAACTTTATTCTTTAGAAATACTAAAACCTTGCACCCAAAATCATCACCAGGTTAGGAACAGCCTCGACCGCCCTTAGCAAAGGTGCATCAACAATTTTATGTTATTAGTTCTTATATATTGGGAGTTAATTCTTTCACTGCATCCAAAAACATTATATAACATTAGAAGGGGAACAAAATCATTATGAAAATGTATATAAAAAGGTTTCAGCAGGTTGAATCCCACGTTTCTCAGTTGCCACCTTTTTTTTCTTTTTTTTTTTATTTGTTTGGCGAAATACTTGTAGTCAAACTGTCAACATTTAATCTAGAAATGTTAAACTTTATCGATATTGTATAGACTTGCGATTTTTTGATAAATGTTGCTTTTAATTTAACAAATATGGGCTATTTTGAATATATGAACGTGCTAAGTTATATTTGTGATATTGCTATTTATTAGATGTGCTTCAATTATAACACTTTATGTTTTTATGTTTATCTATTCAATATAATGTTGCTTCATTGATATTTTTTACCTCTAAAATGTTGGTAATATGAATAAAATTATATTTGAGATATTTTGTATTCACTTATGCTAGATTTTCCCCTACATGAAGCAATAAACTTTATGAATTTATTCTTGAACACATGTTATTTCTAACTTTTTGCAAAGGTGATTCAATGGTGAACTACGAGCATCATGGTGAACCATATGTAGCTGAAGAAATTATGAATGAAGCCAATGACACAGAAGTTGAAACTGTGGGTGGTGGTGCAACATATGAACTTAATAATGACGAAAGTGGAGATGAGTCGGATAGTGATTATTCGGAGAATGATGAGGAACAACAGGCTTACGATAAACTCAAAAGCAGAACTTGCCCCCAGGTGTTGGTTAGTTCCTGCAAGAAAATGAATGCCGCACAGAAAAGAGCAATTAATGAGATTGGCTTTCGAAGTATATTCCATCTAAGTGTGTACAAATTACCAAGGAAATTGGGATACTGGTTGCTAGACAATTTTCAACCCAAGACATGTGAGATAAAGCTACAAAATGGATGTAGTGTGCATATTGAATCTAAAGATGTAGCATTGGTCTTAGGGTTTTCAAATGGTGAGCGTGCTATATAAAAGAAAAGGAAACACGAACAATGCTCATTACTTGAAGAGTGGGGTGGGAAATTCGTAAAAGACAAGAAGAAAATTCTTCCCACTGATGTTTCAGCTCAAATGTTGTCCAATCAGGATGGGGGCTTATGGTTCATTCGACATTTTTTGGTTCTTCTCACCTCATGTTTGATAGAGACATCAGGAACTGGATATATTTTACCTCAAATAATGTCCCACTTCAGCAATACAAGTGCAGCCCGACATCTCAATTGGTGTGACTATGTGTTGGAGTGCTTGGTTAACCATCACTTAACTTGGGCAAAAAACAAGAAAAAAAGTTTCAACGGGCCGATTTTTTTTCTGATGGTACGTCTCTTACTTTATAAGTATGTAATATAAACAATAAACGACAATGATAAATATTAAAATTGACATGTTTTTAACTCTTATTAGGTGTATGGTATTAGATAAAACTAATATTAACAAGTTTTTTATTATTGTAGCACTACTTTTAATGAAACAATAATTGTTAATAAATATTTTTTATAATGCAGATGTTCTATGTTGATCGGGTTGTCATTTACAAAAGAATTGTACCTAGAGGTTTGCCATTGGTAAGAGGGTGGACAAACAAATTACTACGAGACAGGCAAAAGACAGAAATTAGATCTGGCGGATTCGGGGGTGGGTACCCAAGCGATCAACACAAATCAAATGAAGGCTCGGTCTATGAAAATGTTGAGTTTGCTCAAAATTCATCATTTGCACTGGTGGAAGAAGCTCCAAATACCCAGCTTGATGGCAATACCAATTCATATGCAGCTGAAACATTTATGTCGGAATTTTTAAGAAAAAGCAAGATGGTTGCCGTTGCAATAGTTGACATGTTGAGGTTGGTCGAGCAGGCACCTCATAAACTGAGTGAACACTCTGACTATAAGAGGGTGGTTGACACAACAGAATCATTGCTGGGTTGCAGACCAACTGAAAATAACTTGCATAATGGTGCGGAACCATCTTTATCGCAGAACCAAGGCACACAGTTAGATGATGCATTCTGGAGCGACCCAGAAACATTAGCCATAATTGAAGAAATAGAGAATGCAATCATGAAAAGAGGTGAATTCAATAAATCTGCGGATGACATACCAAGTTTCAGCCTGGGCTTGACTCAAGAATTTGCTGATAAGATCGATGAGGTTGTCACAAAAAATGATCAGCCATCCACATTGATTCCACCAAACACCAAAAGGCACGATTGCAGATCAGAAAAACATGGTAAAGATCAACATGTACTATGAATAATATTTTCAATTTATAATTTTGATCATAATTCATGCTAGCATATCTATGAGGTAAATGGACACCAATTTAAGTATTCTGCAATATATTTATGGCGCTATTAAATGTTATGTATTATGCATCTTTTAAGTTTATTATGCTATCTGTACCTGAATTGTTTCTAAGCAACATCATTATATATATAAAATATTGTGTTGGCAAAAAACATCAACTTTTGTGGGATGTTGAATCATATTTTGTTAAAATTGTCAGCATGATTTGGTTAATTTGTTAGATATAGCACAACATGTTAGTTATAATAAGTAAAGTATTGGTGGATGCATACGAGTGATAATCAATATTATGGCAAGTACGAAAGGTGTTAAGTGCTAGTATTTATTGATAATTATGAGATATTTGTGGCTTAGGCTGTAAAGTCTTGTTGCTAATATTTATTAATAGTTGTGCTATAATTTTTTTAATGTTGTACAAAGTTAATTGTGCTATATTTTTGTCTCAGGATGTGCAGGAAACTGATAAGAGTGATAGCCCTATAGTAGTGTTTTCAGAAGAAATATTCCTACCAAATGGTCAGTCCATAAATCAAAGAAATAAGAGAAAGAGGGAACAGGTTATTATTATTTATACTTTTATGAGTATTATTCTAATAATTGTCTTGGTGCATGCAAATAATTTTAAATGTCTAATTTCGTGCAGCTTGAACACGAGAAATGGAAATTGATATGCAGTCCACCTTTTGGTACTACTGAGCCTGCGACCGGTAGTGGCAAACAAAAGAAGAAAGTAACATTTCTTGAAAAGTTTTACCAACAAACATCCAAAGGAAATGAACAACAGGTAACCGAGATGAAACTTTTTAATCACTAATTTTATATCTATTTGGTCCTGGTATATGAAATGAGAAGGGCGAAGTTTAATAGATCACAAGGAAACATTGATGCTATCTTACTTGCATATAGTGTTAATTTTAACATCACATAGTGCTATCTTGGTCTTTGCATAGTCTTGTTTCTAATATTTGTTGATAGTTGTGCTATATTTTGTCTAATACTATACATATTTCGTTGCAAGTATATATTATTAATTTTGCTATATTTGTGGCTAAGGATGTGCGGGAAAATGATAATAGTGATAGCAGTCCACCTTTTGGTACAAGTGAGCATGCGATAGATAATGGCAAGCAAAAAAAGAAAGTAACATTTCTTGAAACGCCTAGCCAACAAACATCCAAAGGAAAGGAACAACAGGTAACCGAGATGAAATTTTTTAATCACAAATTTTATATCTATATTGTCCTGGTATATGAAATGAGAAGGGCGAAGTTTAATAGATCACGAGCAGCCATTGATGCTATCTTACTTGCGTATAGTGTTAATGTTAACATCACATGGTGTTATCTTTGTTTGTACATAGTCTTGTTTCTAATATTTGTTGATAGTTGTGGTATATTTTGTCTATTGTTGTACATATTTCGTTGCAAGTATTTATTGTTAATTGTGCAATATTTGTGGCTAAGGTTGTGTGGGAAAATGATAATAGTGATAGCCCTATTGTAATGTTCTCAGAACAAGTTTTTCTAACAGTGCAGTCCCATAGATCAAACAAATAAGAGACAGATAAAGCAGGTAGTTATCCTCAAAGTTTTTATGAGTATTATTCTAATAATTTTCTCGGTGCATGAAAATAAATTTATAGATTTCTATGATCGTGCATCCTGAACACGAGAATCATTCATTTATGCGGGGTTGTCACAATAGCAAAGGGGAATGGAAATTGATATGCAGTCCACCTACTAGTACTAGTGAGCCAGATAATGTCAAAGAAATGAAGGGATTAACTTTTCGTGATACGATTGAGCAACAAAAACTCAAAGGAAAGGAAAAACAGGTATTTAAGATGATATTTTTTTATTTTTAATTTTATTGTCCTGGCATAATAGATATGAAAAAAAGACACTAAATGCATATATAATTAGCATTGTACACTGAAAAAAACAGCGCTATTAGTTTCTTCCACCTATGCTTAATGATTGTTTGAAGCATTCCAAAAATTTAATTGAAATTGTAAATTTGATCTCAGGAAATGTTACCTCCAACCAACCACTGTATGGAGCGCCGAAATAAAAAAGATGTAAGAAAAAGCGAGAGGCTGTTATCACCCTACCATACCCGCGTGCTAGCAGCCACATCTAAGTTCAACAAAAAAGAGAGAGATTTATGCTTCTGGATTTTGGACGACGTGGATAAAATGTATACTCTGAAACTTGATAATTACAGAAATATGTGATTAATCATTAACCATTCAACATTTTTTATTTCAGGGATGAAGCAGTATTTTCAAGTGGTCACGTTGAGTGTTTGAGACGAGACTTATTATCAATTAGACCATCACTATTTGTGAGCACTACTGTTGTAGATGTCTGGGCAACTGTTTTGAATAACCTGGAGTTGTTAAGGTCACATAGCTCGCCACTAAGATTCTTTTTTACAGTCGATACTTGTGTAAGTTTTTATGTTAATTTTTACTTAAAGCTGATATGTTAGCAGTGCAATCATTGAGTAACTATCTATTAAAAAAATTATCAAATCTATTGATAGGCTTTCACTATCGTGAACCCAGCAAAGGACTGGAGCATCGGAGTGAGACATATCATGTTTTATGACAGTATGACAGAACAACTACAAAGAGCAGACCAGCAACTTGAGAACATTGACATAGTATGGACTCAACTCATTTCAATCTACTATCACAATAAGGTAAAAATTTGACAATATATTTGTGAATAAAATGCAGCTTTTTTTTCCGATACACCAAGAAGAGCATTGCTACATTATGTGTCTAAATGTGAAGAAATTGAACATTGTGCTGATTGACAACTCAACTTCTACAACGAATGGTGCTATTGAGGTCAAATACTCTGATATACCAAGTACACTGGTAAACAAAAATATGTGATTAGACTTTGTAACTTTTTGTACTTATTTATTAGTTTCCCACTTATAATTTGAAAATTAAATAATTTCAATTACAGGTTATGATGGTCTGTGAATATTTGGATTTGAAGGGGCTAATGAGCAAATCTGTTGCCCTAAAAAAAGCAAAAATTGAAAGATTGCAACTCCCTTGGGCGTTAGATAATAATAAAATTGATTGCGGAGTTTACGTCATGTGCCACATGGAGACCTACATGGGAGATAGCGTCAAGAACTGGAAAGTTGGGTTGAGAAAGAATAGTGCAAACCAACTGAAGTACTTAAGAGTGAAGTACTGCGCTACGATATTGTCAGCTGATATCAACATTCATAAGGAACACAACTTGTATGCGGCAGATTTGCACTATAGAATCTCAAAATCTAGGGTTTCAATAGATGTTGAGAAGTTGTGGATCGGTCAGGCACATAATGAACAGTGACCTTATTAGTCTTCTTATGGTATCTACTGCAAGTTGTTTTGAACAATTGTTTTGTTTACACTATTTTGCATTGAGTACATTAGTTGCATAGATTGATGGGAGTTTGAATTGATGGGAGTATATTATTATTTTACTTTGAATACATGTTATTTCATGGTTTTTTTTTTGAATGACTTTGTTTATACAAATGGAAATTGTATCATAAGCAAAAGATAGCAGGTATTTAATAACAAATTATAATTATTGGACATTTTCCAATAAAATGCTATATTTGAATCTACATGACAATCTTAACTAAACTCATAATGTAAATGATGCTATCAATCATTCATTTCATTGTAAATAATTGCATTTAATAATGCTAATATGACAAAATAATATGTTAGTGAAATTGATTTGATAAATGATAAACACACCATTAACTCCATACATCAGCTGTAGCACAAAAAAGGATTAATAAGACTTCCATCAATCTTTTGTCCCACAAAATACTTTGCATAAACTAATCTATTATACACATACTATTAATTAAACAAAAAACAGAAAATGTATATAATATAGATGGTCTTCATGCACAGAATGCAAGATTAGAATATGCAATGAACAACAAAAATAATGTACAACCAGAAACAGGGCAAAAATTGCACCTAAGGGAAAAAAAAAACTAATGCACAGGCATACGACAAAAAATTAGAAAAAAAATGCCCTTTTCAAGACATCGAATAAAATGAAATGCTATTGTAAGTTCCTTGGCCAATCTACAACGATGAAATGCTATCACACAAGAAGTGAAAACATATCATATTAGGATACTGCATAGACAGTGAAAAGCTACATAAAATGCCAGCTCAGCAAAGACATTAAAAGGGCAGTATGTACAGAGGCACCGTGTCAAACTTTTTTTTTTAATTTAAACTATTAAATACCGAAAATAGAACATGGTTCCCTCATAAATAGCCTGTTTCACCCATAATTTCTCTCTCAAGTTTATCAAACAGATTCTGTAAGAACCCCTGCCCAATCTTCAGCCTCATGAAAATATCAAAGAAAGAAATGATGAGGACGAAACAAAAAGAAAACTAGAAACAAATATTGAAAAAGTAGTTATAGTGAAATAGATGGTAAACGTTTGCTCTAATTATATAAGCCCCAATTGAAAGGAAATCAAAACGTAACCAGGAGTAGTGTTGTTGTTTGTTCTCAGCTCGGCAAAAATATAAAGTTTCCTCGCTCAGAGATCACGCATTAAAAGACAAAGTGGTTGAGCTTCACGACAAATGCAATTATTGATTTAGTTCTTCAGGCAATCAGCTGCTGTTATTCCTCAGCACTCACGCACCAGCATATATATGATTGTAAAAACATCTAAAATTCCTTCTACCTTGTTGATAATGTTTATACAGAAACTAAACTTATACACAAGCAGATCAGAGCATGTTAAACATA
This sequence comes from Striga asiatica, assembly GCA_008636005.1. Classification (NCBI taxonomy): domain Eukaryota; kingdom Viridiplantae; phylum Streptophyta; class Magnoliopsida; order Lamiales; family Orobanchaceae; genus Striga; species Striga asiatica. Next base: position 442,100 of record BKCP01006626.1, read on the forward strand.
TAATGACATAAAAAGTCATTAACAACATCGAAATCCGCATGTTTTACTTTGATCGTGACACCCACAAACTAATTTACAAAATTTCCACAATGCACAGGCATACCACAAAAAATTAGAAAAAAAATGCCCTTTTCAAGACATCGAAAATATAATGCTAAACAAGAAAAAATGCTACTTTTCTTAAATTTTATGTCACAATAATAAATTTTTTAAGCTAGTGCAGCTTCTATCCCTCTGGCTATTATACCAATAGGAGGTACGTTGATGCCTAATTGCCTATTCCAATAAAATTTTCTGTAATCGACAACAACTAACAATGAAGATACACCTCAAGAAATAATGTTCCTAACCGAGAAAAGTAGAACTGGTGTTTTCGGATAGAAAGTAGATTCGTCCACAACTTTCTTTTTCTTCATAGAAAAAGAATCTACCTCCAATAAGGCGAAATTTTATGCTACATGACAATCTTAACCAATCTTATAATTTAAACGATGGTATGAACCATACATTTTATTGCTAGTGATTTCATTTCATGATGCTAATTTAACACAGAATGAGTTTGTGACATTACTTATATCAACACCGAGAAACTCAACTATTAGGAAAAGAAAAATCCACAGATAGTGCAAACCAAAACCATTAAGGAAGAAACACAATGCAAAATATATTCTTAAAAAAAAATAATACATATTGTCTCATGGATCAACTGGAAAATTTATCACAATTTCTAGCATCATGGCTACTTTTCTGCTTACACTTACTACACATACGCAATGGCTTTTTGCTTCGTTCGATAGCCTTTTCCTTCCTAGATTTCAATCTACTTCCACTACCTTTATTTTTCACTGGGGCTGGGGGTAGCACTTCAACTTCGCTTGGCAATGGAGCTCCATAATACTTCTCAAATAAACATTTTTTCATGCCAGGATCTGATTACTTTCCTTGAACTGACACAATCATCTCTTTCTGATCTTTTAGGCAAGTTAGGAACCCGTTCATTAACTCTATATTACCTTCAACCATACCAATACATGAGTAAAATTCTGAAAAAATCTGGTTAGTGATGGATTTACGATCCTCGATGGCAACACATTGGTCAATTACCTCACCATCCATGACGAATATGGGTTTCAGCGATGCATGCTTTGTCCAGCGACTAACTATATATTTTTAGGAATGCTTTCAAGCTTCAAATCATTGAACACAAAAAATATGTGGCTGCATAATCTACCAATCCTCGTAAATTTCTTGCAAGTACATGTCGTTGTGTTCTCATTTCTCTCATAAACAACTTTAGAAATTCCAGTGAGACCATCATCAATCTCGTAGACCGAGTTTTTCCTGCCAACTACAACACTGCATACTCGACAATCAAAACAAGCAGCAACAATATCATTTTGTACCTGCCCAAATATTTTTGATGTGTATACATCAGCAGCATGCCTTTCAATCAATAAAGGTGTCTTGAACTGAGGTGTATAAGACTCATTTCCCATGTTCAGCTGATCCTGGGCATGCCTCTGGGCATCCAATGCACTATCAAAATGCATAAAAAACTCAAGCAAATTAGCATATGGGTTTGAATACTTTCCAAAGAAGCTATTCTCACTTTCAGACATAGAGGTTGTTCTGAATAATCCACTCATTGAAAAGTCTCTGAAAAAAGCAGAGGTCCAAAAATGTCGCATGTCAAACATTGATTTAAACCAAGCATTATCTTTCAGATCATACTCATCCATCAATGCAATCCAGCCGCCCTCAAAATCTGTTGGTTCATCTTTCTCCGACCAAACCAAATTATCTAGTTTCTTCCTAAATTCGCCATCTTTTTTTAAATGAGACGGTACCTTATCTGAAACTTTCAACATAATATGCCACATACAAAGTCGGTGCTTAGATACTGGAAATGATCGTTCAACAGCAATTTTAAGTGCTGGATCTTGATCCGTCACAATAATGCGAGGAGCGCTTCCCATTGCCTCCTTGAATTTCTCTAACAACCAAGAATACAATTCAACGTCTTCTTTTGACAGCAATCCAGCACCAAGGGTGACACATTTTCCATGATTATCCTTTCCAGTGAAAGGCGCAAATATCATATTGTACCTATGAAAACAAACATTCTTATTAAGAAAATAGCTAAAAAATGCAAGGGAATAAACTACTAGAATGTATAATAGCCTGAATGAAAAACATAAACACAATTTATTAATAGTCTGTCAATCAACGAAATAGCATCACAATTTATTAAAAGTAGCACCATACGTTGTATAAAGTAGCACACATGCTAGGAAAAACAACTACACAGATTATTAAAAAAAAATGTCTTCAGGGTAATAAGCCTAACCTTAAATTGTATGTCTATGTTTATGGCCAATCAATAGAAAAAGATAACATAGCATAAACAAGTACCTGTTAGTTGAGTATGCAGCGTCAAATGAAATAACGTCACCGAAAGAGGCATAATTCTTTCTTGAAATTGGATCAGCCCAAAATAGTCGCGTCAATTTATCTTCTTTGTCAACATCATATTAAAAAAAAAGGCCGAACAGAGTTCTCGCTTCCTAAAAAATTTTCCTAAAACCATCTGGGCATCAACCCCTATCGCATAAGCTTTCAAGTCTCTTGCAAAATTTTTAAAATCCATGCTAGTACATCCAACAATTGAGTATCCACCCACGACTTCTTTAAATAACTTGTACGATTGCATTGGTCCAATATATGCTCTGGCGCAATTCAAGACAAAGTTTTGGTGACCGACATCCATATTTCTGCTCACTCGCATAAGATGTTTATGAATTTGGGAAGCTAAAGGATGAGAATGATACTCAACAAATTTATCAACAACGTACCCATTTTGGCCAGCAAACTTCAGAATCAATTTAGCTTCACAGTTAATACGTTTCGAAACTGTTCTTCGTTTCTTAATACTCTCACTATCTCCATCTGTATGTTCACGTGAATAATTCTTTTGACCCTCCCTGGAGCATAAAATATAGCTTCTGATTAAGAAACCGTCCGACGACTTTTTCTTAGTTGAACGCCGAATATCAAATCCACACTCAGATGCGTATTGCCTATAAAATTCATAAGCATCATCCAAGCTGCTAAAATGTTGCCCGATAAACGGCTTCAATTCGGGTTTGCAATTTGGTACGAAACGTGGAGGCATATCGGTGGATATTTCAACTCGAACATCACCACTTCCAATTTCGCCTGCATTTGAGACACGAGAAATTTCCAGTATTATATTAATTTAATTTTTGACACAGTGCCCATGAAAATTTGTGAAACAATCTGATCATACGTAGATAAATGAAAATAAATGAAAATTTGCGAAACAATTTGACACAGTGCACATCGGTAGTGATTTTCTTTTATAACGTACAGACATTACAGAAAAATGTAACAAAATATGTAAGAGAGTGCTCAACTCGAGTCACACAAAGGGATAAACACGAATTTCACAAACACACGTATTCTTACATGAAGAAAAAAAAAGGTAAAAAAATATGTAGTGATTTTCTTTTATATATCACGAACAGATAAAGAAAAAAGGTAATAGAAATATGTAGTGATTTTCTTTTAAAAAAATATGTATCACGAATAACAAAGATAATAGAAATTATAGAACTTACATGTTGATTCCATTCTTGAACAGATACAGGATGATTGTCTTTAAATTTTATACTTTCTTGTGTAATATAAGAAATGTTTATTTGTTCAACCTTGCTCCTACTGTATGATCTTTTCGTGTAAATAAAGTGTAAAACAAACAGTAACTCAACTAAAGAGGATGATTGAAGTAAAAAACGGAAATTGAATAATCCTTACCATTTGAAAAAAGACCCAATTCATTTCCCTAAAATCTGCAATTAACATAATTAACAACAATGGTTTTTACAATAATAGACATACATAATTAATCATAGTAATTTCTCAAGAATATATTAAATAATCCAGAGCATTGATAATTATGTAATCAATGGCTAAGATGAGTTCTTAGTTCTCACACTAGAGATGGGTTCTCATTTGAACCTCATCCTATATATATATATATTATTTGAATCACATTATAGTAAAATCGAATTTTTGAATAAAAATTTTAAAATGACACCTATTTCGAAATGAATATAATGTAATTTATTATTAGTTATTTGCACCGTACGACCGTGTACTAATTTTAAATAGACATATTTAATATAATTTTGCACAATTTATATTTTATATAACATTTTCAACAAATTAATATAGGTAAATTGTATTACATATTGAAGAATATTAAAGAGTATTTTTAAATAGACATATATAAGCATTTTTAATTTATAAATATTAAATAATAATTCTTACCCCTCATCGCACGAGATTCGTACTAGTTAGATATTTTGGTGCACTTAAATAGTGCTATCATAATAAAGCAAAAAGTGATGATGAGATGCAAAAGCCAACAATATTTAAATTTTGTTGTCACTTGCATAATGCACATAATAAAGCAAAAATTGAAATTTTGTTCACTTACATATGCACATAATAAAGCAAAAAGTGGTCTAGAGATGCAAAAGCCACAATCTGCATGTATCGCCATAACGTAAAACATTAAAATTGCTCTTCCAAGTGTGGGCACAAAATTCATATTCAGTATCAGATCGGGAGAACAACAAGCACAAAAATATAAAATAGGACCAATCAATTGTAGAATATTTACAGCCATCAAGTTAGCATACTATGAACTAAAAGATCACTTTGATACAAGTATCACACAAATAAAAGATGTCATCAGCACACCACTTCACTAGCATGAAGACAATCTCATGGCCCTTTGCATCAGGGCCTAACAAGTGAATGGATGGTGTCACCCTCTTCTCAAAATACGCTTTGTTTCCCTCAATCTGCAGCATAAAAACAAAAATGTTTCGTGCATGAAAAAAGTAAAACCTGGACACAAGACTACTTATAACATGCCAAAGATGAAATGAGCTGATTCGTCAAATCATATACCGTTTTAACAGCAGTCTTATAAAAATATGACTCTTCACCGTATTTGTCAGCCAGAGCTTGTTTCAGGCCCTGTATATTTAAAAATAACATTATTCCAAAGATTTCTTGACTAGTTCCAATTGAAAAATCATAACAAAATGATCCTACATAAAGATTAGCGGCAGGGAAATTACTAAATGAGACAACAAATTATATATACTCTTACATTAAGATTAGCTGGGTAATGAATATCACTAATCATATCAATCCGAGTCCAATTACGCTCTTTGGCAGCCAGTCTAAGTCTACAAGATTTGTCTCTTGTCTCAGTCAATATACGATCGAACTCTTTATCATTCCAGTACCCGAACAGGATGCACAACGTTCCCCTTCAAACCGTCCATAAAATTAGATACTTAAATTAGATACTTGGGCTCTGTGCTATACGCAGAACATTGAATGCACAAACTAGGCATCTTACCTTATAACATCAAGGGGTTCCGTCCATCCTAAAAATGGCTTGAAAGATGGATCCTGCTTAACATCAAGCATTCGATCTTGGGCGTCTTTTGTTGTGATATATTCTTCTAAAGGCACAACCAAATAATGATGACTCTGTGAAAAATAAAAAAGAAAGATATAATGACAACTCCTTCTAGAAAGAGGTAGTTTTCTGCTCACTAAATGACACTATAATACACCTCCAGGAGAGACTCATCAACCGCCTCTAAAAAATTCGGTCTGCTGAAAAGTTCTTTTACTTTTGCTTCGAAAGACTGCACGTCCACATCACCATTTAAAACACCGTTGAGACGTTCTCGGATCTCCAACACCATCTCCTTAAGCTCTGGGAGACTTTTGAATATTTTAGCAGACAATACATCCATGCCGGGTGTCTTAACAAAAAATACATAGGAAGATTTTAGTAACAAGAAACCTCATCTTGGAAGATAAACATACATATAAAAGATTGTACTTAATGGAGATAAATTACAACACACCTTCTCTACACTATTTGTTTAAAAACAAATAAACAGAAAAACAGAGAAATTGTACCTCATAAAATACATTAAAGGCATGGGGGTTCAGAGGTTGGAAGTGGAAGGGGACAAAATCCTCCTCATCTTCATCCTCGACATATTTTCTCTTATTAGTAACCTGCAAAAACTATTTATTTTACAAAATCTTGGCTAAATCAAAAGCCACAAACAACATTATACATACACACACATACACGTACACATCACAAACATTATACATACACAAACACACACGCACACATACATCAACAGCCTTTTTCAACCCAATTTTTACATGAGAATTGAACAATTGCAGTAGAGTTTACCTCGGAGGAATCCGAATCAACTGAGGAATCTGAGAAATCGACCATCGGATCCTCTGCGGCCATAGAATCCTAAAAATCCATTCATTTTCAAAAAGAACAAACCTCGTTAATCAAAAGAAAAACACACACACATACTTACACAGGAATACATACATCCATACATCAACACTGAACAACCTCACCTCAGAGGATATAATCTGAATAGATGGAGAAATCATAAAAATTGTTCATTTTGAAAGGAAAAAAAATCGCTCATCAAAATCTACAGGCCAGATAGAAACACACACGATATACATACATACATATATATATATATATATATATATATATATATATATAT
>BKCP01006626.1:448848-481366 GCA_008636005.1 Striga asiatica
AAAAAAAAAAAAACAATAAAATAAATAAATAAAAAGAAAGGTTGTTTGCACTTTGCCATATAATAATAACTAGTACGACACCCGTGTACTATATGGGTTGTTTGAAAAAAATATAAAACAATAAATAATAAAAAAAACACCTATTGTCGTATAAAAGTGCAAAAATAGAAAACAAAAATATTCAGGCTCTATATAATTTAACAAATTAATGAAAACCCAAAGTAATATTTTATATTAAATTAAATTATTTTAGTTTAAAAAGATTAATATTTTTTACATATGCTTCCTAATTCAACACCCGTGTATTTACATGGGTATTTGGTTTAAATATTTTTTTTTCAGGCTTGCTGGATTAGTGAAAAGGAAATTGACTGTTGAGATAAATGCAAAACAAAAGACTAAATTTGATCATCTTGTATATCTACAGGGGAAAACAAATCTAACTCTATAAGTATAACCAGTCATACCAAATTAAGGATTTTCTAGAAATTTCTTAAACATAACGCAGAGGATAAAATGCATTGTTGACATAGCCAGAACCAACACAAACAAATTACAATTCAAGGAGAGGCAATAATAATAATTTTTATATATATATATATATATATACTGACAATAATTGATGTAATAAAATAACTCGAATTATAATACCTATAGCTCATATGATAATAATCAGAAGGGGCATACGAAAGATAAGGTGCTGAATTGAAACCACCATGTAACTTTTTTGTCTAAGACACAAATCTCCATTACAACACGATTTTCAGGTGGTTCTTGTCATGTTTGAGCCATAACGCTCAATTGTGTTGAAAACAGTTGTGATGGTAAATTCAATTTTTGTAAGATGAATAATTGAGATGAATGGGCTATGAGAATGAAGGGGTATGGTGATTTAAATAATGTAGAGAACTTTGTCAAACCGATTTCGGATTAAGCAAAATACACGGCATAATAGGATTCTTAACATTTGAAACACTTTATCCTACACGGCTCATATAATAGTAGGATTAAGCAAAATACACGGCATTTCAAATTAATTATACAGGACATAATAGAAATATGCAACAACCTTTAAAGTTCGATTTTTTTTTTTATATATATATTTAAACAGGCGGTGATAGTTTAGATCCGTGTATTACATATGTGAATTTTGGATAAGAATAAGTGATTAAAAAAAACTTTTGAAGGAATTAAAATAAACTATGATAAGAATGAGAATCCTATTTGGACGAGATAAGAATAAGAATCCTATTTGGAGTTGGGATCCTATTTATTTTGGAATATAATTGTATTATTTTTATCCGAATCAAAAGTCGAAACATGTAATGTTGCCAAGTAAGCTTCCGAAGCGTGCGAACCAGCCATTTAGGCTCAGCACGTTTTGAAATTATATTAAGGAGGGATATGTGTTATATTAATTAAATTTTCTACCTTATAATATATAACTACATTAAACATGAATATATTAATTGATAAATAATTTTATTTTCTAATTAATTTTAATAAATAATTCTATTATTATTATAAAGATAAATATAATTTATTTATTTTACAATACGGATGTCAAATCGAAGCTCATCAAAAGATGATTAATTTGATATATTATACATGTAAAACCGATAAGAAATACAAAAGTTATCAACTTTTAAAATATATTTGCAATTCAATGGTAATAATAGTAAATGATATTGAAATACAATTAATACAAATATTAATTTATATCCAAGCCTAACTCCAAAGCATAATTTTTTGTCAAATAGGATTTAAAAGCATGAGAGTTTCACACGTATACGTATTCGGAAATTATACATATAAGAGGGAAAGGGGATAATAATAATAATAAAAAAAGGGCAGTTTGCCGTATGCGAGTGCACACTTAACAGGCTTATTTCGACCCAACCTAAAAAGTAGGCCCAACACATGTAGCCCAAAAGTTCGGAACTAAACGACGTCGTTAGCCGCATAGCCTCACCAAACAAAGTACAAAACCACTCCTCCACCATAAAATTTTCAGTGATCAGTGAGAGAACACAAAAACAGATAACCAAAAATTTGCAATATCTTCCACTTTCCGGCTCAGCCCAAGAAAATGGCTTGCTACGCCGCAACTTCCGTGGCCGCCCTTCTATCTCCCAACCCCAAAGCTTCGGCGGCTGCCAGAAATTCCCTCGCCCCTCGATCTATTTCGCTTGCTTCCTCGTTCTCCGGCGGACACTCCGCCGCCCGCGCAATCCGCTCATTCTCCACCAGCTTGTCCTCCTCCAAACGACGCAGTTTTTTCGTCCGGGCTGTGAGTTTTTCCTGTTGTTGTCGATTATTTTGACCTTTCCCGTCTATGGCAGCATAGTTGTGATGGAAAACTTGCTGAATTGTTTTGTGTGTCAGTGCTGATGTTTGACTTCCATTTCTGGTAATTTGGGTTGTGAATTTTGTTTTTTGTGGGCAATCGATTATATGTGCCAATTTTAATTTGCTTAGGTGTGTGTGTGTGTGTGTGTTACTTCTGCTTGGTTTAGCTTTATGTAGAAGTCAGATTTCCGGGGTGACGATTGCGAAGGTCGGTTTTTTTATTTTTGCTTGAAGTTTGGAACTTGGCGGCACAAGTCATTACCCTGTAGAAAATTTAGTATTCAGTTATTGACGAGATAAAATGATTCAAATTTTACGCTGTTGTTCTTTCTGAATTTGAGTCAACAGAAAGATTTGTGTTTGAGCTTCTCTAGTTTTCCACTCATATGGTGATACTTGTAGCGAAAAAAGCATCATGATAAAGCTACTGGATAAATTATTATTAACTAGAATTTACTAAACGGTTGGATTTTTCCCGATAGCTGATTTCTTGTGTCAACATATTATTAGTGACTTATGTTCTTTCTGTAACTTTATAATATTTTTGACAGAGTGAACTTCCTCTGGTTGGAAATACAGCTCCAGACTTTGAGGCAGAAGCTGTTTTCGATCAAGAATTTATTAAGGTACTTAACAATTGAAATGATGAATGGCAAGCGGCTACATGATGAGTTTAATATATATTTCCATATCATGTCTGTAAATTATCTGTTGAATGTATATCTGGCTGCATTTTATTTTCCAAACACACACACACACACACACCAATGCATGCAAAGAACCTATTGTTTTCATTGACTAAATAAATGGCAAGGTGAATCTCATTGGTCAATGAAGACATGCCGTTCGTTTCATTTTCCATTGTCATGTAACTTAAAAAGGTTCTCTGATGATTGTTTTCTTGACATTGAAGTGCTTTTTTTTCCCCTTCCTCGTCCTTTCCTGCAGGTTAAACTGTCTGAATACACAGGAAAGAAATATGTTATTCTCTTCTTTTACCCATTGGACTTTACCTTTGTTTGCCCCACTGGTGAGCCCTACACTGTTTTCCATGTCTAGTTTTATCTCCATATTATATTTCCACTGATGTCAGCATTTACATATACGTTATTTCTTGTGTAGAGATCACTGCTTTTAGTGACCGATATGAAGAGTTTCAGAAGCTGAACACAGAAGTTCTTGGTGTATCCGTGGACAGTGTGGTAATGCTGTCTGTTACCGTTTAAACCATTTATGTATGTCAATAAAACTATAGATATTTTACTTTTTTTCCAATGTTCAACTGTCTTGGCTGAGCTGTGATTTTCTGTTATCTTGTGAATCCTGGATATCATGATGTTTTTCCTATCTTGTTTTCTACTGGTGATTATTGAATATAACTAAAGAGAAATATTATGTTCTAAAGTGGTGTTGATTATTTGTTCAGGTGAGAGTCTTGCACACGAGTCTGAAATCTGAATAATCCTAAATATTGGTTGACCGAGTATTTGATGATACACATTTTAATTTCCCCACCATTACTGATGTATTGTTGTTGCGTATGCCTTGTAGTTCTCTCACCTTGCATGGGTCCAAACAGACAGAAAGTCTGGGGGTTTGGGTGATTTGAACTATCCATTAATTTCTGACGTGACCAAATCAATCTCTAAATCATACGGCGTGCTGATTCCGGATCAGGTATGTTTTTTAATATTTTATATAATTCGCTAGTTTCTGGGTTCACGATTTATCTGATTAAGTCTGTGTTTAAATTTGTGATATATCCATGCTGTTGAGGATTTTTCTGTGCAAGCGAAAAAATCTGTGTCACATTTAGCCCAAGGAGATCGTTTTCGTAAGAAGAGCAAGGAAAAGGGAAAAATGAACATGGAATGCCGTGAACTAAACACGAATATCAAACGTAGTGAGTTTAAGAAGATTTGTTATCATATCATCATTGTTGGTATTGTTACAGGGGATTGCATTAAGAGGACTATTTATTATCGACAAGGAAGGAGTTATTCAACACTCCACAATCAATAACTTGGCAATTGGTCGTAGCGTAGATGAAACACTCAGAACACTTCAGGTACTCGTTTTTTTTTTTTTTTTTTTTTTTTTTTTTTTTTTTTTTTTTCAGTCAAACACGAATTTGTGGTAATATTTACTCATGAGAACACGAAATGAAAATACAGAATAAAATCTCATGTAATGTTATTCTTTGTGCAGGCTTTGCAATACGTGCAAGAGAACCCGGATGAGGTGTGCCCAGCTGGATGGAAGCCCGGGGACAAGTCCATGAAGCCCGACCCGAAGCTCAGCAAGGAATACTTTTCTGCCATTTAGGCTTTTTGGATTTGGTCAAGGAAGAACCATATTGTTGTTGTTGTAATTTAGATATTTTGACTTTGGGAATTTTATTTTATTTTTTGTTGAAATGTTCCATCTCCTTTTTTGGGTAGATTTGCTTTGGATTGACCTCTGAGAAAATTTGATTGAATAAAGTGCCCAGATTCCATTCTCCAATCTCCACCATTGTTTATTTCTTTGATGAGCCATACGAGATTAGTGAGCAGTTAATAAGTTAATACATCTCTAATGTAGTAGACGCGCTTTTGGACCAGAAGCTCTAAAACATAAATCAAGGTTCGAAGTCTGGCAATATCTATTAAAAGTGTAATTGGTAAGCACAATAAGCTAGCTTAAAAGTTTCTTGTAATGATAGGATGAGTTTTTTTGAAAGAATTGGAGGTTATCTGATAAACTTTTGGTTTGATAAGTTGAACTTTCTGAAAAAGTCGAAGATTTATCTCATAATCATCATTAAGAGCACTGGCAATGCTTTGGGTCTCAAAAATCACATGCCACATCGGAAATAGACTTAGTCTATAAAAAAATATTTTTCAATGCAATTAAAAGTGGACATGGTCTAGCTTATGAGACAATAAAAAAAAAAGAGACCAAGTCCACACTTGGGTCTATTTTGGACCCAAGTACAAACTCAAACACTCATCATTTATTCTTAATTTAATTTTTCTTTTAATAAAGAAAACATATTAGAGCATTTTTATTGGTTGGCATGTATGCTAGACCTAGTATATTTATTTTTGCATTGCAAAGTTTTTGAGTTTTTTTTACTTGAGTTTGTCCATGTCATTTAAGACCCAAGTCCAATTATGCGCCACATATACAAAAAGAGACCCAAAGCATTGTGAGCGCTCTAAGTAGATTTTCAAAAAAGTTCATTTTTTATACTTCAATAGAAAGTTAAGCATAAATTTTATATTTTCACAATTTAAGACACGATTTTTCAATTTTTATAAATTAAACACGAAACGGAAAGTCACATCTGAGTCGAAAAACTCAAAAGTAAAACTAAATTTTGATACAAATACTGTCTCAAATCCTAAACTCAATTGCTATTCACCGCTCCCTTTTACTAGTCACCCCCCCAATTTACTCTTTTGCCCTTAACCCTTTTTCAGACGCTATCTCTCTAAACTTTCTATCTCTCTAAATTCCCGAACTTTCAACGAGCGATTCGAGCATAAGAAAAAATCCGAAAAAATGTCGGAAAAATCCTACGGCCTCGGCAAAGGACTCTTCTCTAGCAAGGTAATTTATTTATTTATTTATTTCTTTTTACGCCAGAAAAATTTTTTAAATTTTTTTTTTTTGAATCTGGCCGACGGACGAACGGCGGCCGTCCGGTCGTCGGTTCCGGACGGCCGAAAAACCGTCCGGAACCGCAGGCCGGTGACGAGCCGGCCGGACAGCTTTTTAATTTTTTTGNAATAATTATAAATTAGTATTAATTATAATAATTTAAAAAAAAATTATAATAACTATTATAAATCTCAACAAATATAATTATAATAATAATGAATAAAATTTATATATTAAAATAAAAATGAATCATAATCTATTTTAATAGTTATTAGAATAGTCAGTACATATGGAAAAATTTAATAATTATATTTCTGATTTAGGGTGTTGGCAGACCTGGACAATCTAATGCCAGGGACGACGACGAGGCGTTCGATGACTATTATGATGGTTCTGGCACCCGACACACTAGAAGTCGGGGTGTCAATGCGTCTGTTCGTCGGGACAGACAGACGTTGATCGATGAGGCTCGGAGGGTACAGACTCTTCAGGCTAGGCAGAGTTCGAGACCCCCTGCACCAGCACGAGATGGTCCGCAGGGATATCATTTTGAGGGTCAGCCAGATAGTTCGCGATCCCATGGAGTCCTCCCGTACGGCGAGCATGAATTTTATTATCCTGGCCAGGCGGGCAGTTCGATGCCCCCGGCACCAGGACCGTACGATCAGCCGGGATATGCTTTTCCCCGCTACGCAGGGAAGTCGATACCCCCCCGCGCACGCGTACCATTACCATATGGTCAGTAGGGGTATGCTGATGAGTCGTACGGCGAGAGGGAGCAGGGTCCAGAGGAGTATGACTCAGACGACTCCTCAGATGATCAGGACCACGCACAGCCTACGGGTCCTAGCCACTCTCGTCCTCCTGTACAGCCTGTTCGTCCGGTACAGCCGGTTCTACAGCATGTTCGTCCGGTACAGGCTGTTTGTCCTACACAGGCTGCTCCTCAACGACAGGCTGGGGGGCGTTTTGACCCATCTGCATCCTCATCAGGTAAATAATTTACGTATTTATTGTTGTTTAACATAAATTATTTTTACTTAATCATAACAAATTATCGGTACTGTTAGAAAAGTATTATCGGTCTGCTCCTCAACTACGGTATAATTATTTTGTAATTTAGATGAACCATACAATTAATTAGTTAGAAAATTATTATAATTATTTTTATTATTGTTATAATCAATTAGTAGTAATGTTACATAATAAATTAGTTTAAAATTTTCATTATATCTTATTAATGTAAAATGTAACATTTGTACATTAATTGAAAAAAAAAAACGGAAAACTTATGAAATATGTTTTATTAAATATATTTTATTTAGTACATCTGCCAGCAAGTCTATATATACAGATATGTTGTATTTTAATGTAGGTACTAGCAAACGAGCTAGGACCGATGATGATGCACTCTGGATCGTTAAAGGCCCAGTGGTCGGTGGGCCCATTGATGGGAGTGTCATCCCTAGCTTTCTAGGGCACGTCGCCTCCCGCATGTGGAGTAGAGATTTGAGGGGGCTGCTGAAATGCCACAACAGACTGAGAGCGGTCGAGAATCTGAAGGCTTGGCGTGAAGAGATGTCTTCCGATGCGAGAGCTCTTCTCGACCAGACCGGGCAGTCACATTTGGCCGACTCCATGCACACCCACTTGGACACCCCACTCCTTTCTGCGTTTGTGGAGCGATGGCAGCCGGATACTAACTCGTTTCACTTGCCTTTTGGTGAAATGAGCATCATGCTCCACGACGTCCGGGCCATTTTGGGCGTTCCTGTGGATGGAGCCGTGGTCGCTGAGGACCCAGATTCGGACGCCTGCCATGGGCTCTGCATGTCGATACTTTCGGTCACCAAGGGCGAACTCATGAGTTCGTCTGGCAGCGTGGTTCGGTGTCCGAAGCCGCCATTTCGGGGGCATTCAGGGGGAAAGGCCGGGCGGCTAGGGATGAGGCGGGTGCCTGGATGTGGGTGATGCTGGCTACCATATTGTTCGTCGACAAGAGTGGTAGTACAGTGACCCCCAAGCTCCTGCACGAGGTGGTCGACGGCTTGGATTTGATTGGGGATCGGCTACGCTGGCATATATGTACAGACAGCTAGGTATTGCCAGCCGAAGGGACTCTTGCCAGATGTCGGGCTGCTTGACTCTTCTGCAGTCTTGGATATATGAGTATTTCCTCGATTTTCAACTCCGGGGGAGTCTACCTATCGGTCCTGACTGTCTCGCACGATCACGTTCGTGGAGCGTAGGGAATGCGCCACGGTCAGACGATCGGCTCACAGCCATCCGTCGGCGCCTCGACAGACTCACTGCCTCCGATGTACGTGAAGTTATTTTATTTAAATTTAGTTACCTGTTATTAAAAATAGTATAATTATTTTTATAAATGCTTTTATGCAATTGTGAACAGGTGCAATGGTTGCCATACGGCAACTCCAGCCCAGATGCGATAGAGCCGAGGACTTTTTATAGCGGATTGATTCGATACCGCGATGTCGTCGAGCCGTACTTGCCTGCACCGTGTCTGCGTCAGTTGGGGTATGTCCAGACTGTCCCTCCCCCTACATACCCGCCAATCAGTGCAGTACGTGCTTGAGAGTCTAGGAACTACAGGGTTGAGCATTCTGAGGCTGCTGCAGTAGGTGCCTGGACCAGTTCCCGATTTCTGGGACGGTCAACACCGATATGTTGACCCCCACCACACAGGATCGCGGGAAGGTGACTGAGGATTACCTGCAGTGGTACAGTCGGGTTTCCCATCCGACTCTCATGGGCGAGGAGCTGCCGGACGAGAACGAGGTCCCTACGCGTGTCAATACCGCCTATGTAAGTTGGTTACTAAATTTTAATTAATGTTATTTCATTACAATAATTATTTTTTAATAAATTTTAGTCTTATCTTTTTATTCTTCCATTTTTTTAGTGGGTGAACCGTCTTTTGGGCATTACATCGATTTGGCAGCAGGGATGCGAATGTCCGGTAGCGGCGGAAGTCGAAGAAGAACTGGCTAAGTTTAAGTTGGATTACGACAATGCCCAATAATGATGTAATGATGTTTTTTTTTTTAATTATTATTGTAAAACATTAAGTTGAATGATTTTTTTTTTCATTTATTAATTGTAAAACATTAAGTTGAATGGTTTATATTAAAACATTAAGTTGAATGGCTCTGACTCAGGAGAACGAGCTTGTCTCGAGCGCAGGAACATACGTTCGTGTTACAGGGCAATCGAAATCGCATTAATGGTACTTTTTTTTTTTCATTTTTAGTACATTAATCATTCAAATTAATGTTTTTTTTTTTTTGCTAAACTTAAGTTGAACTGATTCATTTATTTTTTTTATTTGCTAAACTTAAGTTGAATGAGAAGCGTCATACCACAAGTGAATAATATCGTTCTTTTATTCAAGAAGGATTTGTTTGAACAATATACCACAATCGCAACCTAGCCTCGTACTGATCCTCCCAACCCACAACCGATTGATCTCGGTTATCAAACCACATGGAATGAATAGGCGGTAATGGACAATCAGGAGTCAAATCTAAACGAATGTAGTGTGCTACGGTACCAAGATGGCACATGGCAATCTCACGACATGGTCCTCTAGCCGATGATCGTGCAATGAGAGGCAACACTGTGGTGCTGAATAAGTCGTGCTGCCCACCTTGTGGACCAGAGCTCAACAGAACGACAACCGCATTAAATAGGGTCGCAACGGCGTAGAGGTCCTGCGGAACTTCGAACCAGTGAGCCCGTCCACAAGGGCCGTTGGCCCACCTTACGCGACGGAGTCCAGCGTCGATATCTCTAAAATAGATGTACTCGTACAATTCACGGTGGCTGTCGACCTCATTCGCAATGCTTTCTCTTGCATCTGCCCAGTACTTCTGGTGACCATACACGTGACTCGCGATGACCCGAAATCCACAGTTACCATCCGCATCCACATTCAGGTAACTCACTATGTAGTCCAACATATGCCAGGGGATATTTTGCCACATTGAAAATCCAAATATATTTGTCAGTCTAAACTCTGTAATAAATATCATAATAATTTCACGTCACAATTTATATAATCATATAAATACTTTAATTAACGCTCAGCCATATTTAAAAAAAAAAAATGTATGACCTGCTTCCCCTTGTGACTGTTTAGAAGACGAACTTGTCTGTCCACGCGAAGAAGTGGTCGTACGGCTCGATTTTCGACCTCGCGATCTATCGTTGTACTCAAAAGCAGATGGTTTACGCTTAGTTGAATTAGTTTTCTTGGGACGACCTCGCGGGTTATCCTTAACCTCAGGTTCCGTATAATCTTGTTGGTCTGGGTAAAGATGACTGTACATGAACTGATTCACGTACCGCATCGTCGCGGGATCGCGGGTTTCAACCTCACTCACAAGCATCTGAAAGAACTCCGCATCTGACCATGCAGCCTAGCTCGCCTGGCTCTGATGACCAGTCCCTACAACTATACCATAAAAAAGTCAATGAATTAAACCAAATAATGTATTTTAATAGAAAATTATAAATTAAACATTAACCTTAAATTACCTGGCTCTAATATCTGTAGCGTTCTCCAGAACTGGTGAATCATTCTGAGATCAATCGAAATTTTGAAATCAACTGCGTTTCGGAGCAGACAGGCACAAGGAAGTCCATGAGTGAACTGCAATACACAGCCGCAGCTAGTGTAAACATCGGCGTCCAAGCCGTGCATCCTCGTAAGCTCAGCGTCCAATAAACTCAGACAGTAATGCGAGACCCTCAGTATCACGCTCGCGAAAAGGATTCCCTTATACCGTGTATTCTTCTTAGATCTCGAGGCCTCAAGCGCCGTCCTGATAATACGTTACATAATGTTAGATTATAATTAATTAATGCAGTAATATAATAACGCATTTAAAAATTGCAGTACGTACTTGATTTCTGTCACTTGATTATCGATGTGCTTATTAATCTTCTGCCAAATTGTATCGAGCGCGCCGGTGGACGTCTGAAGCCACTCCTTCAACACAGAGTGGGCACTCTCCACCCTACAGGAAGTTGTGTTTCCAAAATGTGTCACTCGGTTGGTCCAAGCCTTCACAAACTTCTCGCGGTGCCCTAACCATGTGCTCTTCACATACCGTATCACCTGTGGAGACTTCGAATATTTTGCCTGCAGCTCGGCAACGGCATCGGTGTAGGCATCGAACGTATTGGCCTCTGCAATCGCCTTCCACGTACTGTGCGTGAAAATATCCAATAATTTTTTACTCTTCCCAAATAGATTGTAGGCTTTGTCTTCCACATCCTTGTTGATGTGTCACGTGCAGAGTAAGTGGACTGATTCAGGAAAATGCCTTTGAATAGGAGTGAGTAAACCCAACTCTCTGTCACTGACAACAACATAAGGATATACGTCTTGGCCTATCAGTAGTCTCAACTTCTCTAGAACCCAGTCGTAACTGGCCTCTTTCTCGTCCCTGAAGAGCGCATACGCAATTAGGAAGTTCTGGTTGCACGGTGTCATCCCAATCATCTCGACCAACGGCATCTTGTACCTGTGCAAATGAGACCAAGAAGACAAAAAATATAATCAAATAAAAGTTAACTTAATCAAACACACTATTTAAGATTCATACTAATAAAGTATTTATAAAGTAACATACCTGTTGGTTTTATACGTGGAATCTATGCCGACATACCAGTGATATGTCCGGAATAGATTGATCGACGCAGGATGGGCCATGAATATATGCGTCAACGCTTTCGTGTTCGGATCGGATTCTGCATAAACTGTATACTCGCTGCTCACGGCCAAATGCATAAGCTGGGAAGGAATTATTATAATTTAAAATAAAAAAATTATTATATTAATAAATAAAAAAGTATATTAATGCGATTAATTTGATAAAAAAATTATTAACTATCACAATAATAATACATTAGTAAATATAATAAAATTTATTAATTATTACAATAACTTTTACATATAAAAAATTACTAATTATCATAATTAACTTCAAAAAGTTAATTAAAATATATATTACAAGATATAAATATATATGCCTGTCGCGCATGAACGTTGTCTCCCGGATTCTTTTCCTTCAGCGCGGCCATAATTTTTGCCGGGGCCACCTGAGCGTCCATCATATCACGAACAATTTTCTTAGATGAAGCGTTGAGGCCGCTCAACTGGCGATGACCCTCAGGATACACAGCAAATGTATGGTTATGGTAGCCCTTCTCTTCATTGCTACATCTACAGATCCTCCAGTATGGAGCGCCGGACACCTTTTTTACTTTGATCTCAAAATTGCAGCCACACTTATTCGTTTTTGTCTTTCTAAAATTTCCGCCTGTGCCTCTGTACCGTTCGCCTCTATGGCACTTCAAAAGCCTCTGTGCCTCTAGCATGTAACATAATAATTTGTAAGTCATAACATGATATTATCTAACGTCCAATTTATAGCATAATGAAGTCTAACATGTAACACAATAATTTGTAACTCCTAACACGATCACGATAATATCTAACGTCCAATTTATAATATAATCAACTATAATATGTAACATAATAATTTGTTACTCCTAACACGATACTATCTAACGTCAATTTATAACATAACCAAGACTAACATGTAATATAATAATTTCTAACTCGTAACACGATAATATCTAACGTCCAATTTATACCATAATCAACATGTAACATAATAATTTGTAACTCCTAACACGATAAACGTCCAATTTGTAGTATAATCAAGTCTAAAATGTAACATAATAATTTATAAATAATAATATAGTCCAATTTATAACATAATTATTTCGAATATATAACATAATAATTTTAAAAAAAAATTGTCCGGCCGGTTCGGTTCCGACCGGCCGTCGTTCGGACAGCTTTTAAGCCGTCCGGCCGGCCGGTTCGAACATAGACCGTCCGACCGGCCGAACTTTTCGGACGGCTTTTAACCCGTCTGAAAAGTTCGGCCGGACGGCTTACAATCCATCCGGTTCCGGCGGCCGGACACAAAAATTTTCGTACCTCCGAATTTGACGACATTTCACCGTACACTTTCCTCTGAAATATTTAGAAAAAATGAAAAGGGCAAAATCGTCCAAGAAGGCGATGGGTAGTAAAATGGGAGGCGGTAAATAGTACCACCCAATCCTAAAACATATACCATAGACTATATGCCGCCTCAAATTATGAATAATAGGGCCGATATAATAATAGGGCCGATATGAGTAGATTAGATAGGTCGGTACCATTTAGCTATTTGTTGCAATATATCAGTTGAAGTTTTTTTTTTTTTTTCCAATCGACATCATCACTCATTCATATTAACCAAAAACAAACTGTTCGAATAGTACAACGCATAGCCGCAATACATGAGAGGCCAAGTACGAACACTGTACTGCCTAATCGAAACTATCAATACAGAGGCTTAAACAATCCGATAAGCTGCAATTAACTCAGATCATAACATAACCTACCATCCTAGACATAACAAAATAATAGAAAAAGATAACACCACTGACTCGAGACCTAGTGCTTCCTTCTCCATTTCAGTTAAGTCTTAGCTTGGTGATAGGAAAATTCAAGCCATTCTTGTACTGCTGTTCTGATGATCCATGGCTCCGACTGCCACTTCTTCTCAAACACCCACAGATTCCGAGCACGCCACAACCACCATAGAATATAGGTCGACAGTTGGATTCTCTCTTCACAAATGTCTTGCTTCTTCATTGAGCTAATCCACCACCACCATTCTTTGAATTTCAGTTGGTCTTCTTGTAATCTATTCCACTGGATTGGAGCTAATTTCCAGGTATTTCTTGCCCTTCTACAATGGAACAGCACGTGCTCCTGTGTTTCTTCAGCCTCTCCACAAACACTGCACACACTATCCACTTCCATCCCCCTGTGAATAATGTTTGCATTGACAGGAAGTATATTGGAAAAACTTCTCCAGATAAAATGTTTAAGCTTATTAGGAACTTTCAGCTGCCAACATCTAAGTCTAGCTCTTCTATTTCCTTCAGCATGCTGACTGCTTTCAGCTTGGCTCATCCTCCCCACCTTCTCCTTCAATAGCATGCCATAAGCAGATTTTACAGAAAAGCAGCCCTTCTTCAAGAAAGGACTTACCCACATATCCTGTGCTCTGGGATTCAGCTGTTGTATCATGAGGATTTTGTCTGCTGTTTCCTTCTCAAACAAGGCTCTAACAATGACTTCATCCCATTCACACCCTCCTGCAGCTAACAGATCCTTTACACAGAAATTATGCCCTTCTATTTGCACCCTCAGCTTTGGTTTGCCATCTGGAATTCCTGGTATCCAGTTGTGATCAGTAAGCCTAGTATTCACTCCATTTTTGATCAGAATTGTCAGGTGAGACTTCAGTGTGGGAAGGAAGGTGGCCCATGAATTCCACAGCCATGAAGCTCCACTCCTCTTGCTGCATTCAAAGATTGAAGATGTGGGGAAATACTTACTCTTCAACACTTTGCTCACTAAAAGTTCAGGCTGTGCTATGATTCTCCACAGCTGTTTGATGATAAGAGCCTTGTTGAAAAGTCTTATATCCTGAAAACCAATTCCTCCTTCTTTCTTTGGCATAGACATTTTGTCCCAAGCCATCCAATGCATCCCAGAATGTTGACAATCTCCCTTACTCTACCAGAATCTAGCCACCAGTTGACAAATGTCCTTACACAAACTCTGAGGCAGCACAAAACATGACATTACAAAGATAGGTAATGCATTTAATACTGATTTCACAAGGACTTCTTTCCCAGCTGTGGAGAGAAAATTGTTTTTCCAGCTTTCAATCCTATTCTTAACTGCATCAACCACAAATTGAAATGTATTTTTCTTTGAAACACCAATACCAAGTGGCAATCCCAGATACTTAGATGATCTTTTATAAACCACACCTCTCAGGACAGAACAGATTTGATTTTTCACTGCCTCACTACAGTTGGAGCTGATAAAGATGGAAGATTTGTTCAAATTAACTTTCTGCCCAGTGAAAGATTTGTATTTTTCCAGAATTTCAACTAGCAGCTTAGCATGATATACATCTGCCTTACAGAATACTAAGGCATCATCTGCAAACAGCAAGTGAGAAAGCATAGGTCCCTCTTTAGTCAGTTTAATCCCCTGGAAATGATCAGCACTCATCTTGAAATTCAGATAAGATGACAGTAGCTCGGAGACAATTATGAACAAATATGGAGACAATGGATCCCCTTGTCTCAGACCCCTGGAGGGAGTCACAAATCCTTTCACACTGCCATTAATGTTGAAGGAGAAAGTAGAGGAACTGATACAGCCACATATCCATCTAACAAATTTTGAATGAAAACCCATCTTGGTCATAGTAAGCTTAACACATTCCCATTCCACTCGGTCATAAGCTTTTTCCATATCAAGTTTTATCGCCATGAACACATTTCGACCAGATTTATGTCTATGCAGATAATGAAATACCTCGTGAGCCAACACCACATTGTCTAGTAATTGCCTGCCTGGGATAAATGCATTTTGAGACTTGCTCACACAATCATCAAGACACTTTCTCAGTCGTTCAGCCAGAATTTTAGCAATTATCTTGTACAGCACTCCACAAAGACTGATTGGTCTATAATTTCTCAATGATTCAGGATAAATGCATTTAGGGATCAAGGTTATTACAGTATGGTTCCAATTCTTCAGCATAACACCAGTGTTAAAAAAGCTTTTAATTGCCTTACAAATGTCTGTTTTAACAATATGCCAAAAGTGTTGAAAGAAAGCTGCAGACATACCATCCTCTCCTGGTGATTTTTCAGGGGCCATACTGAATAGAGCTGCCTTGATCTCCTCTTCCTGCACCGGTGTGGTTAGGTCATTGTTCATGGCATCTGAGATTGAGCAAGGAATTTGTTGCAGTAGCTCTCTACCCCCATCAACACCTTCTGAGGAGAATAATGTTGAGTAATAATCAGCAATGTGCAAGGCTATCTTCTCCTCAGTATCATGGATGATCCCAGAATTGGAAACAAGAGTCTGAATAGAATTGTTCTTCCTTCTCTGAGATGTATAGGCATGAAAAAACCTTGTGTTGCAGTCCCCTTCTCTCAACCATAAAGCTCTGGACTTTAATCTCCAATACTGTTCCTCTTCCCTATGAGCATTGTCAAGGTCTGATTTCACTTGTCCCCATTCTTCCCAGTTGAAGTTAGTTTTTTGTGTGCACTGCAAATCATATTTAAAATATTTTGGACACATTATTCACTTGTAAAATCTAATTTCATGCCTCATTTTGTAAAATTAAATAGTGTTTGGTCTTATGTTAGCCGACATATGTCTAATGATGAAAATATGCATATTATTGTAAAATAGTGGCCTTGTTTGGCGATCAACGAATAGCGAATTGTATCAGCGGATTATATTAGTTGATTTGACCAGCGGATTGCATTAGCGGTTTTTAAATAAGTGTTTGATAAATAGCTGAAAGTTTATAACTGTTTGACATTGCAAAATGACCAATAAAGACATTTTATTATTTAGGGTGTATTCTTTGAGTTTTGCAATGTCAAACAGCTATAAGCTTTCAACTATTTACCAAACACTTATTTAAAAACAGCTAATGCAATCCGCTGGTCAAATCAACTAATATAATCCGATATCCGCTGATACAATCCGGTATCCGCTATCCGTTGATCGCCAAACAAGAAGTTTTTTCTAAATTAGAGTTTTGGGCCCAAAAAGCTTATCAAACAAGCTATTTACCAAACAAGCAATCAAGATAAACAGAAGTATAACATTTGATAATAAAAGATATATAATTTTGTATTTAAATAATATAACAATCAATCATCTATTCCAACTCTATTTGTTAGGTAGCAGTCACCAAATAAATTAGACTAAATAAAATATCCTCATTTATTTCCCAAATTTGACTTAAAATCCCTTCATTAAATAACACACACTCATTTTAAGCTTTAGAGCAAATATTCTAATTTTCATAATCTCCCAAAATATTAACTTTAAAATAAAATGTCACTCATTTACGGTTGGTTTATTTATTTAAAAAAAAATAAGTGGAGAAAAAAAAAAGGAGTGGAAAAAAATAAAAAGGACGTATTATATGAATTCGTTTTTCTAATAACATTTTATTAGAAAAACGGATTCAAATTATACGTTTTATATTTAATTTTGAATAATTTTAAAAATATTTATTTCCTTTTAAAAAGAGTCGAATTGAAAAGAAATTAATAATTATAAACCGTATTTAACGAATCCGTTTTTTAAAACCCTAAATTGATTGATTTTTAGGTTTAGAAAAACGGATTTGTTTAATACGTTTTTAATTCATAAAATTTAAATTTAAAAAAAATATTTTAAAACGATATTATAATTATGTTTTTAATTAACTAAAAAATATAAAAAGTATTAAAAAACGTATAATTATTATACGTTTTTAAATGAAATTTTCTAAAAAATAAATAAATAAAAACATATTTTATAAATACGTTTTATAATTAAATAGCTATAAAACGTATTCTATGAATACGTTTAACAATTGAAATAAAATCACAAATTTTCTTCTTCTTCCCCATTTCATTTGCGCGACTGAACCTCATTTTCTTCAGAAAAATTGCGAGAGCTTATCGGAAAAAAAAAAACTCGATCCAATCGCCACCCCGACGTGAATCGACAACAACAACACGAACCTCATTTCCGATTAAGTCATTCGCACGAGGTATATTGGCTTATCTCAACTTTTGACATTGTTTGGAGTTGTTTGAAAATTGGTAATTGTTATAGTATATTTGAATGTGGTGGTGTTTGAAGATTGAGAATTGTTAATTGTTTATCGATTATGTGTGTATGTTGAATTGGAGATTAGAATTTTGTTCTAAATTGTCAATTGTGTATCGGTTGGTTGTTGTTGGGCTTAGGGTTTTTTGAAATTAAGGTTAGAATTAGAATTAGGGCTTCCAATTTATTCGAAATATAGGTAAATTGTATGTTATTGTTGGATTATGGGTATTAAGGTTTTGGAGGATTAATCGATTGGGAATATTTTTGTGGTTTTTTCGTTAGAGTAAAAAGATGGGTTTGAAGAATAATTGAATTTTTTGGGTGTTGGATTATACATTATGTGTTGTTGTAATTGGGAAGAAATGAAAGTTTTTGTTTGCAACAGGTATAAATGGCGTATTGTGGTCCGTATTTTGTTAATTTGCATTGGCAATTTGCGAGGGAACAGTTAAGAGATTTTGTTTCATTTATGGATAGTCCGGATTGTTCATTTGTTATTATGGGGAGGATATCATATGAACAATTGGTACAGATGATTAATGAAAATTGTCGGTTTGGAGAAGGTTGGACAATTCAAGCGATTACTTTAATGTTTCGTCAACGCGATGGTTCGTGGACTGCCAGTAGAGTCGATAACGATAGTGCTCTTGAGTGGATTTATTTATCTCCTTCTATGTCCGTTGTGTATTTGCATTTATCGTTGGAGGCAATTACACCGGTCACACAATTTGAGGATTTTACTCCTTATTACGGGGAATGGATGAGGGCACGTCGACTTCTCATCTACGTAATTTTGGAGAAGGGACAAGCTCACCAATTAGAGAAAGGGCAAATGAGGATGGGGAAGAAAGTGACGAAGAGTCCGCACTTGGTGAAGATGATTTCACAGACGAGACCTCAGAAACCGAATCAGATAGATCGGTGAATGAGGAGAGTGAAGCCGAGTTCATTGAAGAAGAATTCCCCTTTCCTAGTGGTGGTCGGCACGTATACCGCGAGATGGGTGAATGGGAGCCGTCCAGAATAGATGAGGACGAGTATGCTATTCTACGCTGGAAAGGCGACATTGCGATCATATGTTTGGGTATAGTTTTTCGGAGCAAGCAAGAAGCCCAAATGTCTTTAATGGGTTGGAACGTCGATAGGTTGCGGGAGATTCGGGTAAATGATTCAAATCAAAAGTCATACAAAGTGGTCTGCAGATCTAGTGAAGATCCGCCTTGTGTGTGGAAGGCTCGGGTGACTAAGTCCAGGCGGGTTCATAAAATGTGGGAACTAACTGAATGGACTGATAGACACACTTGTATGCAACCGGTCGAGAGAAATGACCACAGAAATGTAACCGCCCAAATGATTTCAAATCTCATTCGTAATAAGATTCGAAAGAAAGTGGAGTACGGCGTCGACATGATCCAGGCTGATGTGAAACAGTGCTGGAAGGTGGATGTCAGCTACAAGAAGGCATGGCACGGAAGGAGAAAAGCCATCGAGAGTGTGTATGGCACTTGGGAATCGAACTTTGCAGAACTCCCTCAGCAAGCAAAAATTAATTACAAATATATGTGTTGTTTGTCTGTCGCTATGTTTATCTATTTATTATGAAACCGTTTTGGAATGAGTAGGTATTTTGCCGCGCTTCAAAGAACGAATCCCTCCACAGTTGTAGAGTGGGAATGACAGGGTGGGGAAATGGCGCGACAACTTCGAGACAGACAATTCAAATTTGTATTTTGAGCGTTTGGTCCCGCCATTCAAACTTTTCAAATGTGCCCGTCGGTTATTAGCGTTGATGGCACACATTTGCGTGGATCCTACAAGGGAAAATTGCTTGTGGCCACGACACAAACTGTGAATAAGCGCCTATTGCTAGTCGCGTATGCGCTTGTCGATGAAGAAAACACGGACAGTTGGTCATTTTTCCTTAGGAATCTGCTGCAATATGTAGTCTTCCAGAGACGGATCTGCGTTCTTTCCGACAGAGATGCGGGCCTACTCAGTGCCATTGAATCATTAGCAGATTGGCAAGAACCCGCTGCATATCACCGGATTTGCCTTCGACACCTTCGAAGCAACTTGGTGACTAAGTTCAGGAGTAAGAAAATTCAGACTTGGTGTCGGGAATTGGGTTCGCAGTTGTCGGAGCGAAAGTTTCGAGGGACAGAACAACGACTGTTGGCATTGAGTTCCGAAGCACACAATTACCTTTTTCGAATTCCTTTGAACAAGTGGACCCTATTGAAAGATCAAGGACGCAAATGGGGCACATTGACAACGAATATGTCGGAGAGTACAACAACGTCCTGAAAGGGGTTAGGTTCTTGCCGTGCAGAGCTTTGGTAGACGTCACATTTCATAAAACTCTGGATTTGTTTCAACAGGAACAAAACAAGTCCACGAGATGCGGGAGTCCCATTGCTAGGGAGCACTTTAACGCATATTTGCAATTGGAGAAGACAACCGCCACTCATAGTGTGAGAGTTAGGGACGCCGACAACTCCATGTACGAAGTGGAAACCGGTTTACGGGCTAGTGGAAGAGGGCAAAACAAGTAAGTATATTTTTTTTTCTTTGTCCATTCAATTTTTTCATATTGTATATATATATATATATATATATCACTAGGGAATTATTACATGTATAGGGTAGATTACAACCGAAAACGTTGTAGTTGTTGAAAGTGGTACACGCATAGGAAACCATGCTCTCATGCGATAGCAGTATGTCGTTCAGTTGGGACTGACCCAAAACTGTTGTACAGTGAGTATTTTTGGACGGAGAACTAGGTAGCTTAATTTAGCAATTGAAGTTTTGCTCCGACTGGTAATCCGGATACATGGGCGCCGGTCGAGTGGAAATTGATACCACACTGGGAGAGGATGATCTTGAAGCCTGGACCCAGTCGCGTGCAAACGAGATGATATCGCATGCAAATGGATCGTCGGGCACGCCGCAGGAGGGATAGGGGACAGTGCACTAGATGCGGTGATCCAAATCATGTTGTGGATGAGTGTCCGTCTTCACATCCTAGCACCGACAGGTCTAGACTTCATGATGAGTGGGGAAACTAGATTTGTTAGTGTTTATTAGGATTTGTTTGGAGAGTTCATTTGGATTTGGTTGGATTATTTGAATTTGTTTGGATGATTTATTTGGAATTGTTTGGATGGTCTTTACTGTAATTTTGGTTTTGATGGTATTTTGGTTTAGATTGTGTATTTCGGCGTTCCTGGCCGGAGTGTATAGAGCGCTCTGCACGAGCGCCAAGTCCGGGGAAAACTGGATCAAGAACTGTGTCCAATTGATTCAGGTAAATTTATTTGCTTGTTATTTGAAAATTCATTTTTTTATTCTAATTTAGACTAATATCTAATAACAAATGAATATGTCGATATGTTTAGGTTTGGGCATATGAACGTATCCCTCGTATTCACCCAAGAATGAGGGATACGAACTTTGAGAGAGTCGCTGGTTGTCCCTTAGGTGGAAGGCAATAAAATTTATTTATACTTAATACTTAGATTATTTCCACTATCAAATTTTGTGATTACAAATTGTTTTTTTTTTTTACTTTGATTTTTAAGGTGGATGGGAAAGAGGAGCACGACACACCTGGGAAAGGGAACAACCACCAACCGGGATCAATTGACAGAGCTCACAGAGACGGATGTAAGATTATTATTATTATTTTTATTTGTTGTTTGTTTTAATTTTTTTTATAACTTAATTCCTAATTTTTTTTTTGTATATTTTTTTTTTCAGTTCGAATGGCTACCCTATCAGTGGCATCTGAAAGCGAATGTTCTTCCGGCCCAGTGTACATAAGGTTCACACCTCTGGATGTGTAGGGGGTGGATCTTCAACTGGAACGTCCGTGAACTCCACCTGCCTGATAGGGTCCTCCGTCAGTTCGGGTACCGGCAGTCCACCCCCGAGCCTCCTATCATTACAACTGGGACCGAATATCAGTTACACCATCGAGGCCAGGGGATGACTAGGAGGCCAGTTTTTGATTGGGTTGCCTTTCACGGAGAGCTTGGGAATGCTTGGGTCGAACATAGAGACGAAAATATTGTCCCAGCCCTCGCAGTGGAGCCATTCATTGAGCCTGAGGCGGGTTACCTTGATTGGTTTCACAGTATCACTGTGAGACTACTCGGTGACCCTGCCAAGTACGCGGTGGCCCAACCGGACAGAGGGTTTCACCCACTTGCCGAGCAGGGGAAGTGCGATGTAAGTAATATATATTTGGGTTTTATTATTATTATTATTATTATTATTATTATTATTAATTTTTTTTTAGTTTTTGTGTCATTATAATTGACTTTGAATTTAATTTTCAGGCTACCGCCATGGAGGGTGCTTTTCACACGTTATCTAACGTGAACCACCTACATCATACACTCCATCCAGATGTGTTGGCGGCATTCCAACAGGCCAAGAGCCTTCTATACAGTTCTCTGGCTGTTAGAGGTGGAGACGTCGCACAAGGGACGTCGTCGAGCCAAGTTCTCTCGCAGGAAAGCTACGTCCGATCCCAGAGGACGCAGTCACACCGGGCGAGGCATCGACCTGCTCCCAACATTGGTGGAGGTAGAAGACGACGCGACCGCCAACCCGCTGCCGACACCGGGCCTCAGGAAGAAGAAGAAGGTGAAAATTTTTAACTTAACACAAAAATAATTTTATTTATTGTTATTTTTAAAAAAATGATTTACTCAGGTGAAGAAGAACAATAAGAAGAAGAACCTGTCACGCCCACAGCATCGTCTTCTTCACGACAACCACAACGTCGAATCAGCCACCGACAGCGCAATCCTACGAGTCGATACACTCTTAATTAGTTTGTGTTGTATTCAGGGATTTTTGTGAACATATTTGTTTTTTTTTTTTTTTTTCATTTTGTATACTGATATTTGTGTTTTGAATAAAATATTGTGGTTGACTTTTGGTATATAGTGTATGTTGGATTATTTTGGGAGAATTGATTCATATTAGTTGGTTGAACAGGTTCTGATTTGTTGAACAAGTTGTGAAATGGATCCAAAAAAATATTTTGCATTTTTCTGCAGGCAAAATTAGGGCAAAATCAATCTTTGGGGGAAAATTGATTTTACACAAAAAAACGTATTTGGAAAATACGTTTTATATAAGCAAAAACGTATTTATAAAATATGTTTTATATTTCAAAATTTATTTTCCACAGAAAATTTATTTTAATGATTTTAATATTAATTTTATTTAAAAAACATATTTTACGAATACGTTTTATAATTTAAAAAAATCGTGAAATTAGTTTTAATTATAAAACATATTGCAATAATACGTTTTTAATTAAAAATGGATTTCTTCTATACGTTTTTACTTAATTTAATTAACTTAATTACATTAATTATGTTAATTAATTATTATTTAGTAAACCGTATTGTTAGAATACGTTTTACTAAGAAAAACGTATTCCTCGAATCCGTTTTTTAATATAAAATAGATTTATAGAATACATCCTTTTTATTTTTTTCCACCTTTTTTTTTTTTTTATTTTTGTCCACTTTTTTTTATTTTTAAATAAATAAAAAATTCCTCATTTACACCATCTCTCTAATGTGATAATTTCCCTCTTTCTATTCCCCCACCTTTCTTCAGCCCATGCCACCGCCACTTTAACCCTCTTCCCCAGCCGCCGCCCCACCGTCGCCGCACACCACCAACCCATATCACCGCCTCCGCTACCTCTCCGCCGCCTCAGCTTCCCGGGCCCACCTCCTCAAACATCATAACCCATCCAAAAACCCCGCCTCTGCCACCACCACCGTCGCCGTCAGGTCGCTGCTCTCCCCTCAATCCTACGGCGGCTACACCGTCTCCCTCGGCTTCGGCACTCCGCCGCAGAACCTCTCCTTCCTCCTTGACACCGCTCTGGCTCCCCTGCACCCGTCGCTACTCCTGCGCTTCGTGCGCCGCTGCCGCCGCGGGCCCAGTCGCCACCTTCCTCCCGGAGCTCTCATCCACAGCCAGGCGCCTCAATTTCCTGAATCTCTAAGTGCGGCTGGTTTTTCCCCAATTTCCGCTGCCTTAGCTGCGTCATAAATTTCTCCTCCTACGCCCGCCGTACCAGATCCAGTACGGCTCCGGATCGACGTCCGGGTCCTTCCTGTCAGAAACCCCCAATTTTCCCGACCGTTCACTGGCGAATAATTTCATCGTCAGTTGATTTGTTTTCTCGACGGGCAACCTGTCCGGCATCGTCGGGTTCTGGCGCGGATCGGAGTCCTTCTGTAACAGCCCAGCCAACCCGTGGTAGGATATTGTCCGCTTTGGGAACGCTCACCCTCACGGTTTTGTCTTTGGCGACTAGCTCACCAAAAATGCGTCCTGCTAGTGAAGATATCCACAGCCACTAATAAGGCATGCTTCGTTCTCCTTCACAACCGATGTGAGATACTACAATCCACCCCCCTTGGAGGGCCCAGCGTCCTCGCCGGTACATGGTCCGGGTACTGGCTCTGATACCATCTGTAACAACCCAGCCAACCCGTGGTAGGATATTGTCCGCTTTGGGCACGCTCACCCGCACGGTTTTGTCTTCGGGAGCTAGCTTACCAAAAATGCATCCTGCTAGTGAAGGTATCCACAACCACTAATAAGGCATGCTTCGTTCTCCTTCACAACAGATGTGGGATACTACACCCTCCCCGCCCAAATTGGCGCCAAGAGATTCTCATACTGTATGGTCTCTTACAGGCTCGACGACTCTCCGGCGAGCGGCAATTTGATCCTCTCCGGCGACTTCGCCACCGGAATCAGCCACACCCCTTTCCGGAAAATCACCGGCACCCAAAACCCAACTTACGAGCAATTCTACTACGTGACGCTAAGGAAAATCTGGGTCGGTGGGGCCGACGTCCAGGCTCCGTACGAGTATTTGGTGCCTGACTCTGCCGGAAATGGCGGCACCATCGTGGATTCCGGCACGACCTTCACGTTCATGGAGGGCCCGATTTTCGAGCTCGTGGCCCGTGAGTTCGAAAGGCAGAATTATAGTCGGGCGGCGGAGGCCAAGGCGAAGTCGGGCGGCGGAGGCCAAGGCGAAGCCGGGCGTCAGGCCGTGTTTTCGGGTTTTCGACGAGTCCTTGGAGGTTTTGCTGCGGTTGAGCTTCCATTTCAAGGGAGGGGCGGAGCTCGTGCTTCCGGTGGAGAATTACTTCTCGTTCGTGGAGGAGTCGGTGGCTTTTTTGACGATCAACACGGACAGTGGTGGTGATGGCGGGCCGGGCTCGACGATAATATTGGGTAAGTATCAAATGCAAAATGTGTACATGGAGTTTGATTTGGAGAATGAGAGGCTTGGGTTTAGGAAACAATTTTGAGGATGAGCCCATGCAAATTAGGCAAAATTTGTATCGAGTTGTTCGCGAACACGATTTGTGGAATTGTGCAACAGATGGAATACACAAAGGGTGAGAGATTTAATTGCACAGGAGGATTGTGATGCTATTCTGCAAATTCAGGGAATTGATTTATTGGTGAGTGATAAGTGGAGATGGGAGATAGGGGTGCAGGGCAGGTTCTCAATATCATCTTCATATGCCTTCCTTCATCATAAGAAGGTCATTGCTATGGATCTACCTGAGGGAAGTAGCACTGGTAGGAGGAATCAGAAGATCAGACAGAGAAGCTGGGGTCTGCAGGTGAAAAGCAAACTAAAACATTTTTTATGGAAGTGTGTTAGTGGAGCTTTACCAGTGAGTGTTAACCTTAGAAGGAGAGGGATCGAGCTTGATGTGGTTTGTAGATGCTGTGGAGAAGCTGAGGAAACAGTGGAACATGTTCTATTTCATTGCAGGAGAGCTAAAAGGGTGTGGCAGCAAGCTCAGGTTAATTGGGATGGTTTAGAGGCTGAAGTGAGCAGATTTGAGGATTGGTGGGGATCAGTGTGCTCAATCAGGAATGTAGCTGTGAATGAAGCAAGAATAGAACTCACAACCTACATCCTATGGTGGCTGTGGAAATCGAGGAACTTGTGGGTGTTTGAAGGAGAATGGAGACCAATTTCTGGCATTGTGAAAGGGGCATGGACTGAGTGGCAAGAATCACAAGCAATGAAGAGGTGCAGCAGAGTCAGAGTGACATAGATAGGTCTGCTTTGCAGTTCAGTGTCTTAGTTTATTCTGTTTTGTTGCACTTATGTCTGTATTCTTTATCTGTAGATGTGATTCTTGGGTGCATATCCCATTGGAGGGTTTAGAAGCTTGTTTCTGCCTTTGATGGTGATTAGTTATGATAGACTGTTATTTAGTTTGTAGCCTACCAAGTGTGGTAGTGCTCCCTGGCTTAGCCTTCGGCTTTTATCTTGTTGTTGTCAAAGAACTTTGTATTTGATTTTTGTTTGAATGGAGACATTTCTATCGTTGGAAAAAAAAAAAAACATCACAAATTCTATTGAACCATCGGATGGCTCCCTTATGGAGCAATCTATAACTTTATATACTGACAAATGTCCAATGTGTATTTATTGCAGAACACGTGTTAATACATCATTTGTGAATAACTATGGATGATTACATAAATCGAGTCATCCGATGAGTCCATAGCAAAAACGGGGTGAACATGCTCGATTTAAACAAGTCGAGTTTTGAGCTTTCACTAGATGGGCTGATTGAAAACTATTGAATGCGAATAACAACTTTAGGTGTACTTGTGCATTTGGTGAATTAAGTGCGAGTTTGAACTTTCACTAGCTGAACCGAGTTGTATTTGCAAATCCATTACTATATAATAGCAATAAAGAAAAATCTAAAAAACAAAACATGAAGATTCCTACCCAAGTTTTCGTTTTTTACTACTTGTGGTATTTGAATTATCCCGCCTAAAGCACATTGGATTTGATTTGAAATTAAAAATTAAACTCATTGACAAAATTTACTAATATTCCGCATACATCCGTGTGATGATTTTTCTTTCCCCATAATTTCGTGATTAATTTGGTATTATCCTTTTTAATTTATTAAACACACAAATATTTTATTTTATGTCCAAAATAAAATTCTAATATATATCATGTTCCATATATAACTAATTAAAATCACACAATAAGAAATTCGGCATTAATAAATTGACAAATCAATTTTGCTTATAAATCCACAAATGTCCTATAACTAATATAGTCCTCATTCAGGAATTTGAGGAAATCCCACTTTAGTTAGTTTCTTTTATTAATATTATTATTATTGAAATTTAGTTAAATGGTAACAGATATTGTGCTTAAAAAAATGAAGATGTACAACATTAACAACAACATAATCATCCAATCAATAAAATCAATAAACGCTTATTTACGGTTCTCTAATAAGGTTTTATTATTTTATACATCCTCATTATTTAACTGATATATATTTGAGCATAATTACTTTAAATATTATCTATGACTATGAATATAGACTCAAATGATAGTTCATGTATACATGTATACTTTTTTTCCGTTTAGCAAATAAATGTTTATTGTTAAAATTTTGACTATGTATTATTTTTTCCCAACAAGAATTCACTAAGTCATTTGTACCTTTTTTCTCTCCACAATCTATTAAACAAAATTATACAATATATATTAAATTAAACTACATATTTATTTTTTTTATAAAAAATACATTGTTTATTCATTCACATATTTTTAACAATCAATTATTCAAAATTATTTAGTTATTATTGTATATTAGTCAACCTTATTTATTACAATTTATAATACATGTTGTTATATGAAATTTAACAACGGTAATAACGAAGATTAAGCTGTAAATGAACGGTGTTTTTATTAATTTCAAGTCAGTTTTTGAGTACAAGAAGTCGGTTAACGTGGAACCGAGTTAGTTAATGCATGTATTTAATGTGTCGGAAGAAGATCCTCGTATTGTAGCAAATGCTGCTATTTATAGTAATTCCGGGCTCGTCTTTTGAGACTGATTCGGCGGCATTTAATGTGAGTTGACTGTGTAGGGTCGACTACTCTGCAAGTAGGCCTGCGTATAATGATATGGGCATGTGCGGTTATCGGTTGACTGATAGATGTCTAGTCAATGTCGGCTCGACCTCGGTTCTTCGCTGACGTCGGTCCTCGCTTCACTGTGGAAGTCAGTTATCCTCAGGGATCGTACTGAGTTTCATCAAAACGGTCTTCCTTCTAACTCTCGATAATTTGATCTTACGGCAAATCTTCCACGTGGCGCCTTCAAATCGGACAAGCTAGGTCGGTTATCAACAATATTCATTCACAAATTTTAAATAATCATTCTTACATCACATTTTTCCCCCAATTTTGCATAGTATTTTACCAATTTAAATAATTACCAAAATAATCTTATGTCAATCCTATTATTCCTACCCTAAATTTTGGGAACTAATTGACCAAACCTATGCACTAAATTAAGGAGGTATTTGGTAAGTATAAAAACTAACTTATACCTTATTTGATGAACTTATAAGTTTTATGTATTCAAATAAACTTGGTTTGATAGGACAAACTTTTTTAACAAACTCGAGCTTATCTTATAAGCTTACTTGCGTAGTTTTCTAAATAAGCCAATTGAAATGTTTATTTCAGCTAGCTTATCAACTAATTTTACTAACACTTTAATTATATAAACAAGCTTTTCAGTCACAAAATTATAAGCTATCAGATATTAAACTCGAAATTTTCTTAAAAACTATAAATTAATTCATCAACTATAAGCTAGCTTATATACTAAGTTTATCGAAGACATGGACCAAACATTAATAAAAGACCAGATTAATAAATATTTACAACTCTACTATGCAAATATAATTAATTATGTATTTATTTAAAAGACCACATTAATATTTACATATCTCATACGTGATTTATAAATATTTACAACTCTACTATGCAAATATAATTAATTATGTATTTATTTAAAAGACCACATTTAACTACATTAATGCCTAAAATGAGTTACCATATCCATTACAACATCAATCCCTTGATTGTCGTTGTAAAAGACCATATTTAACTACATTAATGCCTAAAAGGCAGTTACTATGTCCATTTCAATCTAAAAAAAAAAGGGTTTATTTTTTTTAATTTATATTTTTTGTTTTATCTTTGATAATTCATTAAATGGATTTTTCAGTTTTTTAATGGTATATATACAGTTTTTTAGTGTTATATATATCGTTTATGTTAATATATATTCAGTATATGTTTAATATATATACATAAAATATACCATCAAAAAATGTTGGTGTATGTGTTGTATATATTTCAATGATTATAGTAAATATAAAACATAATCATGGTATATATAATGAATATATAAAATATAATGTCGGTATATATACTTACAATAAAACCGTAATGATGGTATATGTATAGTATATGTTTTCCATGATTTTACTAAATATAAACCATACATATACCGAAAATATACTGAATATAAACCATACATATAACAGGGGGAACGATATAATATGAGGGGATAAAAATATATCGAAAATATACTAAATATAAACCATGCAAAACTGCAAAGTTTCAATTACAGGGGGACCGATAAAATATGAGGGGATGAAAACTTAATAACATGTTTCTTGTTGTGCTTGGACTGGCGCAACCATATCAAGCACCCCTGCCAGGACCGAGGGCCGCCCCCACCGAAGGACCTATCCGTCCAGATCCACCACAAGACAGGAGCAGGGAAAAGCGTCGACTGAAAAAAAAAATATCAGAGTCAAAAAATTTCACCCCTATTCACACAGTCCAAAAATTCACAAACTAATTGTCAAAGAATGAGTGAAAGTTGAAGAGCGTCGAAAGAAAAAAAGAAAACCCAAATCACGTCATTTAATAATCAAAATCCAGAATCTCACCATGTTTAAATTACTCTCTTTTTGCTACCTAAAAGCCACCGACCACGTCTACACAGACAAGTGAGGTGGCGGTGGCGCCAACGATGAGGGCGGCGCGAGGGATGGGACTTTGGGTAGACGGTGTTTCGTCCTCTTCGTTCGTCGGTTTTTTTCGGGTAGACGGTAGGAACTTTGGTCATTTGAGCAATTGGTGTTCGAATTGTAGAAGTATAAGGAGATGAGAGTGAGAGAGAAGAAGAAGAAGACGAATAGAGAGAGGGGGAGAGAGAGAAAGCGTGTGATAATTATAGATCCTATTAAATCTGATTTTACCATATTTAAAAATAATTATCTGTTGCACAATAATCTAGTATGTTTGTAAATAAATATGATGCTAGTTTTAGTTAATTTGTAAATAAATATATTTATAAGTTGTAATTATGTAATAAAAATATTAATGTGTAGTAGATGGTGTAATTTCTAGGCTTATAGCTGGTGCTTGACGACTCAAATTAAAATTGTATGGACCAAGATATATGGGTTAAGTTTGTTTCAAAATTAAATCTAAAACCAGCCCAATGCTTAACCTTGTATCTAAATAGCTGCGGAGCCCAAATATCTCGGCCCACATTTTAACATCAGTCCATATTCTTTATTACAAAGTGCCAAGGTTGATATAGTAATCACACGAGATATATTATGTTAATTAATCACAATTTAAATTTAACCAAGAAAATAAATAGCCTAACCTAGGTAATGCGGATCAATTCAGAGTCCCTGGCCCGATCATTGATCTGACCGGGTCAATTTTATTTTATTTTACCATTATACATATACTTTTGTATTTTTTCTAAGTCACATTTTTTTTGAAATAATATTATATATATTACAAAGTATATTCACGTTGTAAAAAATTACGACACAGATTAATATTATTAAAACTTCGAGATATGAAATTTACGTATATGTTTATGTTACTTCTATGCATAATGATAAGATAGAATATTATAAATATAATTTAAAAATTGTTAACATTAATTACTCGGTTCAATAATTGAACCAAGTGTGAAAACACAGGTTAGTAGCAACCGTTTTAATTATCATGAATAATATGTTAGTAGGTGTGCTTAATTTTTTTTAGTTAACCTATCTACGATTTTTCCTTTAATATTTTTTTCAGTTAGCTATAATATTATTTTACTTTTTTGTAATAATAATTTATCTTTTATTTTGTCCTGACCAATTTCATAATTTCTTTCCGTGTAAGGAAAAAATAAAAAAAACAAATAAAAAAAACTCAATTATGTGCCTAAAGTTACACACACACACTCTTTTATATTATTTGGATTATTATAAAAACCAAACTGCTTTACGCCACATGGCTTGAGAAAGAAAAGAAGGGAATTCAAAGTACAAAAGCAAGAGATTAAGCGGCTCTCTTTTGAGAAGATAATGCCATGCATTATCTTTTAATGGTGCATTATGATTATATGGTCCAGTAGATTAGCAATCAATTAATTATAATGCCACACTAATCCTTGATTTTATCACAACATATAATTTTTTTTTATGAGCATTTTTAACATAGGATAACAATATATATATTTATAATGTCACATGTTATTTTTTTATTTTTTTTTTATTTTTTTTTATAAATGACATTTTCTAATGAATTCGTGGCCTAGTGTCAGGTCGGAAGAGGTACAAATATGTGTAATTAATCGTAAAATCAGAACATTTTTAAAAATATTCTTGTAATTATATTGATGCACTGCAATTTGGAAACCAAAATCAACATTTGTTAAGATTAACCAATTGTCCAATTTTAAAAATTACAAGATACTATTAACCAACTGCATTTCAATTAAACTATTCTTGATACATTGTCCAATAGCTTTCTCTATACTATTTCAAATACAGATCGATATATACACATAGCTTTTTGTACAGTTATTGTGTTTAAACATATTAAGGTAATTAGTTGGTCAAAAGTTGGGCAAAAGAGTATGGATCAAATAGTAATGATATAGTACAATTCCATTATTCCTATAATTATAAGTAGTATTATATTTATATATGCTGTCCTTTTCTTTAATTTATTTAATTAAATAAATGCTGCTTTTTGGGTATTTGTAAACTTTTCATGCAATTTAATTTGGTGCTATCTTTGGATGTCTTTTTAGGCCATCAAAGAGATTGTATGTGGTAGAAGCTTTTTGACTGAGAGTCTCAGGCTCATCAACACAATCTTTTTGAATGAAGGTATCATTTATTATATTTGCAGGTTGGACCATTTTTTGTTTTAGTAAAAAAAGAAAATTATATTACTGTGTTTTTAACATGTTGGTATAGTAATTAAGGGAAACACCCAAAAGAAAAAGGACCAGAAAGAAAAAAAGGGCAGTGTCCACTTTGTTATTCTTTCATTTTCGATTTTTTTTAGGAAGAAATTGTTTCGGAAACAAGAATAAATTGCATGATGAATATAGTAGACAATGTAATCGTTTCAATATTTATTTGGAAGTTTTAATTCGGTACAGTAACATATATTTTCTATTCAACAAAAAAGTACCATCTCTTCAATTTATGGCACTATAATTTTTAAATAAAAACCAATCGTTAATCTCTATAAAACTTATACTAATTCACATCACTCATATACTTATAACTATCGATCATGGTTTTATTATTTCTCAATTACATTACAATTAGTTATTTACTCTCTTATACTACATTATTTTACATTATAAAAATCTTTAATTCTTTCAGTGAATCTCTATTCTCCTACAAAAAAATTCTCATATAAAAGCATATCAAATTATAACTCAAATTAACCACAATAAGATGATTGTTGGTGATGTGTAT
>BKCP01006626.1:481478-507083 GCA_008636005.1 Striga asiatica
ATGCAAATTGTGCATGCAAAGTGAAGTAGAGAAGTTCCTAATCCCCATGCATTGGAAAAAAGTGTTAGCTAACATGCAAAGCTTTATTCTCATATAAAAACATATCAAATTATAACTCAAATAAACCACAATATATAAGCTGATAAAATTTTGGTGATATATACCACCTACGGGTGAGCATGGGTCGGTACGGTTCGGAGATTGACAAATCTTCAAAACCGTACCGAAGTTTGGAGATTACTAAAATTCAATCTCCGGAACTGTACCAAAAAATCGGTTCGGTTCGGTTCTCGGGACTATCGGAACAGTTCGGTTCGGTTCGGATATTCGAAGATTTCTAATTATTTTTAGAAATTTTTTGAATGGCCACTTAGTTGTGTTTTAATTTTTATATATTTCTTTAAGTCCAACATTCATCAATACTTTATCGTACAAAAGATTTTATTTTTAAATCAACAAGAAATAACTCTGAATTTTAGTTAAGACTAAATTTGTGCAACTTACATTGAAAATTCAAAATTCAAACAAAAATAATATATTTTTTATTAAAGTAATATTTCTTTTATCTTCCATACTATGTTAGTTATAAGATAATTTAAGACTAGTATCGATAAATCTAAGTAATGTTTAAATATTATTTTAAAATAATATTTAATTAACCTTTCATACCATTTTAAATATATATTTCTCAAACCAGGAAATTGTAGATCTCAAGTATTAGTAAGCATGAAATTTAAGTGAAACTTAATTGTTATAACTATATTTTATTTTCATTTTAAATATATAGGATCAAAGTTGATATAAAATATATTAATATCACACATCTATTTTTATAATTTGGTTCTTAATTTCGTTTCTTCAGTTCGGTACTGTACGAGACGGTTCGGTTCGATTCTCGGTACAGATATTTGTGAAATATCCAAAACCGTACCAATTATTTTTTCGGTTCTGTTCGGTTTGGTTCGGAGAAAGTCAAACGGTCAACGGTTTATTTTTCTGTTCGGAGTGATTTCGGTTCAGTTTTCGGAATGGTTCAAAATTCTCCGAGTTCCATGCTCAACACTTACCACCTAATCCCTTGTAAAAAAAAATGAAAATCTAAAAACAAAAAATATAGGTGTATAAACTAATAAAGAAAAAAAAAAGAAGATGCAAATTGCAAAGAGAGCTAGAGAAGTTCATAATCCCCATGCAATTGGAAAAAAGTGTTAGCATGCAAAAGCTTTATTAAAAAGCCTTTAACTCCTTATAAATGGAAAAATCCCTTTATTCTTAGAGTTTTGCTAAGGGAAATTGAAATGGCACACACTACACAGTACACACAGTTCTCGATTCCTTCAACCAGACAGCCCCCACTCAATGCCTCCCTTTTCACCTCCTCGTTTTCTGCAAATAAAATCCTCTTATAATTATTACATTATTGTTTTTTTTTTTTCTTATTCTTTTTTCACTTTCCTAAGTTATTTCGTGTCCACAAGGATCGTTTTAGTGTTTTACAGTAGGGTCTCATGAGTGAAAAGTAGATTTGAATGTGACGTGAACCCGAAAATTGAAAAAAGTCCTAAATTTTTTGAATTTCGGTTAGACAGATCGACCTGAGTTGGTTCGGATCTTCGATTGGTGAATTGGACTTGATTTGGTTAACCTAGCCATACTTATATTTAGCTTTGTAAGAAACGGGAGGAAATCGCTCACCACAACAGGGAAAACCCAGATGAAATCCAAGTGAGGTTCTATCCCAAAATCAACTGGTGGAAAGAGTAGTAGCCATTAAACTTATAAGGTGGGTCTATTTTTCATGTATAAACGATGTGGAACAACTCATGAGTGATATTCTAACACTCTTCTCAAATAATAATGAAAGTAATTAATGGTATGATATTGAAAATTTGAAATCGTTT
The DNA here is from genome assembly GCA_008636005.1 of Striga asiatica. Classification (NCBI taxonomy): domain Eukaryota; kingdom Viridiplantae; phylum Streptophyta; class Magnoliopsida; order Lamiales; family Orobanchaceae; genus Striga; species Striga asiatica. The sequence continues at coordinate 483,380 of BKCP01006626.1, forward strand.
ATATACTAGTGCTCATCCGTGCATTTGCACCGAGAGAGAATACTTAGAAAAGAAAACAATACAAAAAGAAAAAACAAAAATACATAATCATAATTTAATTCATGAAAAAGAAATATGAATTAAGAAAATGATTCTAAATATTATTAAACACTTCTTTATATACAACATTCATGGTTTCATATCAGAATCATCATCATCACATATCATTATCTTCAAACACTTTCGATTCGTTACTCTAGAAAGAGCAACGTACAACTGTCCATGATTGAAAACATGATTTGTCAAGACTAAGCCGACGTGTGAGAGAGACTGGTCTTGACTCTTGTTGATCGTCATAGCATAAGAGACCATGATAAGGAACGGTCTCCGCTGAAACTTTAACGGTACCCTCAAATAAATAAGGAATAATAAAATGTGTGCCGAACTTATTATAATTGTCATCAAATATAAATATTTGGTGTTGAAATTATTTATTGAACAAATAATTGCATTATAAACAATTGCTGAATTGGGCTGGATAACATCTTAAAAAAATGTGGTAAGTTTGGCTTAATTTTTGATAAAATAAATCTGTAAGGGTAACTTTGGCCAATATTCTCAATAAGGATATTTGTTTAATGGGCCCGATTTGGTAAAGCCCCAAAAAAATAAATTTCAAATTGAACCCAAACACTTTCTTTTTTAAATGAAAAATAAAAATCAGATAATCAGTAAGATTGGTTACCAAAAAAAGGGTGACAAAACCCTCGACCTAAATAATTCGAATACTCCATGATTCAAACTCACTTCTCTCTTGTTATCGGCTGATCACGCGTATTTTCTCTCTGTAAAAAATATCCAATCTCATTTTTCTTATCAATATTTGTCATAATCATGCTATTTTCTTTGTTTTTCCAGCGACATATTCCGATCAAATTAAAAAAAAATCAAAAAATAAAAAAATTTCAAACAAAACAGAGATATAACGTCAAAATCATTCCGATTTTACAATTCCATTTTACTAAATCATAATAAAACAATCCAAAATCGGCCGATTACATAACAAATCTATCAAGATATGAATTTTTTTTATTTTGATTAATGTTGTCGTCCCTATTTTGCTAAAATGCTTCAATAAATCATAAGAAAATGGTTCAATCGGACGATTATATTACGGATCTATCAAGGTCTTTAATCTTTGTTAAGAATTTATGATTTTTTATCTTTTATTTTTGTAAAACCGTGTTTTCACTTAATTTCAGAAGTCGATTTGATGTTCTTTGTTTTTTTTTTTTTTTAATTTGTCGTCTCTATTTTGCTAACATACTTCATGAATCATAAGCAAATGGTTCAATAGGGCGATTATAGTACGGATCTGTCAAAGATCTGTAATGTTTGTTGAGAATATATGTTTTTATTTAACCGTGTTTTCAGTTGATTTCAGAAGTAGATGAGATGTAGAATCTTATTTTAGTGTTTGTTTTATCGTTTTCTTTCAAAAATTTTGAATATCTACACAATTTGGTTTTTTTTAGTCAAAACATAGATTTGTTTTTGCAAAAAATGAACAGATATTGTTATATTTAAAGATGTTCATATGGTTCTTTGAAAATATACATGTTGTTTAGTTTCAACAGTCGATCTGCACATAAATATGAGTCGTATGTTTGGTTTTCAAAATAATGAAAAAAAAAAGATCTTTAAGTACACTTTATTTTAGTTTGGTCGAGGCTACCTAGGACTGCATTGGCAGCATTGGGGTGGAGTCGTTTCGGCTGGGGGTCGGTTGTTCCTACAATTGTGTGGAGTGCGGGCTAAACCCGTGGTTAGTGTTGGATGGCCGAGAAATCGCCTTGCTAGGCCTTATGCAGTGGTGGGTGGAGGTTCGGTTCTCTGAAGCTGGCTTCGGTTTTGGTTTGTTCGGCTGACATTTGGATTCGACTGTTGTGGGGGACATTTTAGTTTGTAGTTAATATGTCTTGTTCATAGTTAATATATCTTGTTCGTGTGGTTTTGTCCGAGTTTTATGTCTATGTTGCTGTTGTGTTTTTGTGTTTTTGGTTTGGGCCGTTGGCCCCTGTTAACCTGGGTGTTACCTTTATTCTCCTGTGGGGAGCCAACACCTAGGCATTCTCTCTGAGGGGAGCTTTTAGTTTTGTGATTGTGCTTTAGTTGTGTTTTTCTCCCGTGGGGAGCCAGTTTCTAGTTGTTCGTTGTTTGAGTTAGGTTTTCTTCTGGCGTTGCCAGCGATTCTAGGCGGACTTCGGTCTAGCCTCNAAAAAAGAAAATAAATAAAGCAACAAAAAAGTAAAAAAATAATATCATTCTTGAATTTTGTAGGGAATAAATAAAAAGTGCAATTACAACAAAAACCAATGACTCATCAAGTCAACCAAAAAAAAAGTTCATCAAGATCAGATTTTTTTCAGCTAAGCAGGTAAAAAAATGTTGTGTTATGGGATTTTAATTTGTTTTTTGTACTTTTTATGATTTTTGTATTTGATTTTTTTATTTGTAAAGCTTGGTAAATGAAGAAGAAGATGAATGAGGAAGATGGATTAGGAGAGAGAAGAGAGAGAGAGAGAGAGAGTGAAGAAAATATTTGTTGCATAACAGATTGCCGTTTTTCACCTCAAATTCCTCAATAAGTAAATTATAGATAGAGGGCCCACAGCCCAAACAATCTCGATTCACTCAGCTGAAATAAACAACAAAAGATATTAAATAAAAGCTGCTATTAATCACGTGTTGGTCTTCACCCTTTGAGATCAACGGCCAGAACAACTCCACGTGTCACTTGCGGAGCAACATCTTCAAAATCAGACAAGGGTTGCTTGATTGTCCTAATCCCATTCACTTCACTGTCCACATTTCCTTCTTCATTTCCATAGCCAATTTGTGCTTCTTTCCCTTCAGAATTCCTTTCCATTTCCACAGAGTTCATGACATTTCTCCCCCGTTTTTCAGATCCTTGCCCACAAGGATCAAATTACCTGAACTTCTTCCGTATAAACTTCTCATCTTCCCAGGAAGTGATGTCTAGGGTTTTGTCTCCCCACGCCACCAATATCTGTTGTACAATCTCATTACCCCGCTGCACACTGCGCTTGTCGAGGATTTCAGTAGGGTGAGCAACGAATTGGTCATCTTCTCCAGGGATTGGCAAGTTTGGGCTAGATAAGTCTCCCTCCCCTTTCTTCTTTTTTAGCAAACAAACGTGAAAAACAGGGTTCACTCTCGACCCTTCGGGTAATTCAAGCTTGTATGCGACCTTACCCACTCGTTCAATGATTTTGTAGGGACCGAAGAATTTGGAGCTGAGCTTAACATTTTTTCTGATTTGGACTGAAGATTGGCTGTAAGGTTGCAGTTTGAGGTATACCATGTCCCCTACTTCATATTCCTTATCAATTCTCGACTTGTCTGCATAAGTTTTCATTCTGTTTTGTGCAACAAGTAGATTGTCCTTGAGCCCTTGCATTGTCAGCTGCCTTTGTATAATGAAATCCTTGGCATTGAAATTAGAAGAATCGAAATAGGCCTTTAGTGATAAGGATGTAGGAGAATAGCCATACAGAGCTTCAAAAGGGGTTGACTTGAGAGATGTGTGGTAGTTGGTATTGTACCAATATTCAGCCATAGTCAACCACTTAAGCCATTTCTTTGGAGAGTAATGTACCATACACCTTAGATAGTTCTCCACACATTGGTTAACTCGTTCTGTCTGCCCATCAAAGTGAGGGTGATAAGAAGAGGAAAGACTCAATGTCACCCCTACCATCTTAAACAGCTACTTCCAAAATAGGCTTGTAAAGATTTTATCTCTGTCAGTCACTATGCAAACAGGTAACCCATGGAGTCTGTAAATCTGATCCATAAACACCTTGGCCACATCTTGAGCAGTGTAAGGATGTGAAAGGGCTATGAAATTCCCATATTTAGTCAACCTGTCTACAACCACCAAAATGGAGTCCTTACCCCAGGATTTGGGTAACCCCTCTATGAAATCCATGGAGATGTGTGACCAAGCCTCATTAGGAATGGGTAAGGGTTGAAGTAGGCCTGCTGGTTGCTCATTTGTAGGTTTGCTAATTCTGCATGTGTCACATTTCTGTACAAATTGTACAACATCTTGTTTCATTTTTGGCCAATGAAAAACCCTAAGTTCCCTGAACCCCTGAGTGTCCCCCAACGGAAGAGCTGTGCATAGCAGTGATCAAGTTGAGTTTTAGTGAAGGATTTTGTCCAATGAACAACCTCCCCTTGTACCTTAGAACCCCATTCTCCCAACTATAATGTGGCTCAGAGTTGGGAGTTAACAACAGTCTTTCTCTCAGGGAGTGAATGAATGTGTCTCCTTCATAGCTGTCAACAACTTCAGTAAACCACTTAGGTATCACAGTGGTCATAGCTGTGCAATCCACAGGAATCCTGGACAAGGCATCAGCTGCCTTGTTTTCCTTTTCCTTCTTGTAGCAAATTTCATAGTCCAGATCCAATAGTTTAATAATCCCCTTATGTTGCCAAGGTGAGGCCACCTTTTGGTCTAACAAATATTTGAGAGACTGTTGATCTGTCTTGATGACAAATTTGTGGCCTTGCAAATATTTTTTCCACTTCTGTACTGCAAGGAGAACAACTAGAAACTCCTTTTCATAAATAGAGAGAGCTTGATTTTTTGGACATAGGGCTTTACTTAGGAAACAAATAGGTCTTCCCTCTTGCATGAGTATTGCCCCTATACCATACCCACTTGCATCTGTCTCAAGTGTGAAGAGTAGTGAGAAATTGGGTAGTGCTAAAACTGGGGATGTTTGTTTGTACTATTTTTCTTACATTTTTTCGTTATTGTTTTGTAATTCTTTTTCCCTATTTAGTCTTTTTGTTAGTTTTTAGTTAGTTTTGTGTTTTATTATGTATTTTGTTCCATTTTGGTTTTCTTTGTGTTTTTCGTGTGTTTTTCCGGTTTTTCTTCGTTTTTGGTGTGCAGGTCGAAAGTCTCGTGAGGAGTCGATTATAGACCGGGCAATCATGGTGGACTTATTGGCTACACATAGGAAAAACCGGAATTTGATTTCGAGTTCGGATGAATCCGGACGGAACCAAAATGCGAAGCCGCGCAAGTTACCGACCCTTTTAAAAGTTGGAAATTCCACAAAATTTGTATCCAGGGCAAAAGTGTGGTTTTAAAGCATCATTGGATAGAGGGGTTTGTTAGCTACGCGTAGGAAAAAACGGAACTCAATTCCGAGTTCGGACGAACCAAAACGAGCCAAAAACGTAAAGCCGCGCAGTGCAGTCGCGAGAAGGCCGCGAGTTGGCAACGATTTTTCTCACTTTTCTTCATTTTTCTTTTCTTTTTTCTCCTTGGTAGATGATGGTTGTTGATGATAGTGTTGACAATGGTTGATAGTGTTGATATTGGTATGCTACTTATCATCTATAAATACCCATTTCATTCATCATCCAAACCATCTCCTAAAAATCCAAATTAATCACAATCCAAATTTATCACAATCCTTTAATCCTTCCATTACTTTCACTTAGTATGTTTCTAGATTAGTTCTTGTGTTGAATTTTGGAGGTGTTCTCCAAGGCTTGTACTTGTTCCGGTTTGGCGTGTATTTATTCTCAGTTTGGCGTTTGTATCAACTTTATTCATCAAATTGGATTACATGTAAGTTTTCTTTCTTGTAATTATAATTTGCAATTAATCTTATGTTGAGTTTATTTTTGATATGAATAGCTAAATTATTAGCTAGGGGTAGGGAATAATTATTCCGGTTGAAGCTCGTTTATACGCATGTTGATAATTCCATCTTGACGAGTTGTTTTAATCATGAATTAATAAATTAAACTTGGTAAATCTCTATAACCTAAGAGTGACACTTGGTTAATGATATAATCAAAGAGTGACACTTTGATTTGTGCTAGATATTGATTTATTAAGTTAAAGTTTGTTAATTTTGTGAATTACAATTTGTAGAACCGAGAGGGGAGGACTTGTAAAAAAATAATCTATTTCATAACCGAAAGGGGAGACATTGATAGAACTTGGCTCGTTTAGAATAGACATGTTCCGAGACGTATTGTCTATGTGTTAATTGTTTCGTTAATTTGCTCGTTTATGTTTTTCCATATATTTCGAGAGTTAGTATGGTTGAACTGCTAAATGAGTTAGTTAGTTGAACTACTTAACCGAGTTATTGATTGTCGTTGAATGAGTGTAAACCCGGAAGTGATTTATTCCCGATTCCCTAGCTTCTTTATTATTGTCTTGTTTATATTTTCAGGTAGATTATTATTGTTATTTCTTAGTTGATATTTTAGTTAATTATTATTCAATCCATTTTGATTAGAGTGTTTAGGATTTATTTTCATTATTTTCCATAATCGATGTATAAGTTAATCGACATCAATATTAAATTCCGAACAGTCTTCCTCGAGAGATCAACCCGGGAAACAAATCATTTGATTCGGTGCTCGGTAAAAAGAAAATAATTTGTACACAACAAATTTGGCGCCGTTGCCGGGGAGGACGAGTAGGATATTTAGTTTTGTTGATTGATTTTATTTTCTGTGTTTCTCTTGTTCTTGTGAATTTGATTAATTTCAGTGTTTCTCTTGATTTATTTTTAAATTAAAAAAAAAATCTTTTTCATTATATTCGTTTGAAAGTTTTTACGAGTAAAACGACTTTTTCGTTTGAAAGTTTTAACGAGTAAAACAACTTTATTGGTTGAAAGTTTTTACGAGTAAAACGACTTTTTCGTTTGAAAGTATTTACGAGTAAAACAATTTTATCGTTTGAAAGTTTTTACGAGTAAAACGATAGTAAAAAAAAAAAAAAAAAAAAAAATCTTTCTTTTTCGTGGCTACGTGTGGGTGTTCTGTTTTGTTGTGTAGGTATTATGAATTTCAATCGTGCTTTCCCATATCCGCACAACCAATCATGGGAGAACGAGCCGAGTTATCACACCGGGTACCACAACCAGTCATATTCATATTCTTCCGAGCAGTATTAGGATCCCTACACAGTCGAGCAAACTTATGAGTCCCAACAGTTCAATGAGAAGCTCGACTGCATCTATGAAATTGCAACATCTCGGTTAGCTCAGGAAGAGGAGACCGCAACTCGGTGTGCACCTCTGAACCAATCACCTCCATACCACGATTCTTGGGACTATGATCAAACTTGGACATACTCCTACGAGCAGCAGTGGGATTCTTGGCATATCGAGCAGTCACACGAGTCCTTCGAGGATTCCTCAGAATACAATGCAAAGCTCGACCAGGTCCTCGCTCTTTTAGCCTCCCAAGCAGCCCAAATGAGCAATATTAAGTCCTGAATTGAGAATCTAGTGGAGCGCGTGCAAGTCCTGGAGGATCGAGTTACCAATGTCTCTCCCCAAGTCGAATATCCCAACTTTATGCTTGATACTCAAACCCGTATGATGAAGCAAATGTGTGAGGCAGAAGAAGAAGAAGATGATGAGCTCCACCAAAACGTTGATATCTCAGAGGAGGAAATCCATGGGTTTGATTCTCAAGTCACCCCTCCCTCCTCCAAGTTGGAGTATTCGTCTCCGAAGCCGTTGCACTGTGATACAAAGTGGGTAGGATCTAGTTCGATTTGCTCCACAGATAAGCTTATACTTCCGGAGGTTGACAACATAATTCGAGTGAGAAAAGTCAAGAATTGAGGATTGCTCGTACCTATACTCGACTCGAGAAAATGAAGTTTGAATGCACTCGGTTGGTGGTGAAGCTTGATGACATCAAGCGTGATCAGTCCGTCAAGATTGAAAGCAAAATCCACATGTGTCATTTCATTACCATCCTTGGTGTTTACGCTCGGTTCCACAAGAACATTGCCACCCGAGCCCACCAGGTCTGCGGTCATACTACCCTTCCCATGCTGCCGCTTCTCGAGAATACGAAGGCGTGGCACGACCGTCATTTTTTCTTGGACCCCGGCTGAGTTGTACAGGTTTCGTCAAGCTAATGACGTTAAACAAGCGCTTCTTGGGAGACAACCCAAGTGATTTACTGCTTTCTTGTGTGTTTCGTTGATTTTTATTTTATTTTTTTTTTATAATGAGAGTTTTTGAGTTTTGTGATTTTCTTGCCAGGAGCGAGCTTGCAGGTTACGGCATAGACTGAGCTGAACGCCCAGGTTAAGCATGCGCGAATATTTCATATGGGAAGACTTACTCGACTTGATACATTTTCGGTTTGCACACACTTTTCTTTTATTTATTTATTTTTCTCTTATTTGTGTTCTTGTGTGTTTGATTTTTTAGTTTATGATTGTCGCATGAGTGCTTGTGTGATTGTGTGTTCTTTCCTATGCTTTTTGGTCAAGCAATGAGGACATTGCTTTGTTTTAAGTGTGGGGGAGTAATCTCATAATTATGCATGCTTAGGCGTCATTTTAGGTGTGTGTTTGTGTCGATTTCCCCATATGAAGCTTAATGTTTGTTTTAAGTCAAAATGACTAAGTGGTTAGTTTGGATTGTCATTTGGTTTCATTGATAATTCTCATGCTCGATGTACTTGATGAATTTGACGGTTCCCTTAAAATTAAATGAAGATTTGTTGACATTGGAAACCACAACTGTGTTCGAAAAAACTGTTTTGTCCCTTGTTTATTCTCGATTGGTGATCTTGAAACAATCTTGTCTTATACTCGATTATTGTTAACGTGTTATGCTATACACTTGTGTTACGTCTTGATTGAATTATGATGTTCATGTTATTATATTCATGATGTATCCTTGTGTTACCATCCCTTTAAAATAAAAAAAAAATAAAAAAAAAATGTGAATAAGATGTGAGTTCGCAAGGAAGTACAAATTAGGCTCCTATTGTTTCGGTCCATTTTATGCAATGAGATAATGAGCCCGGGAAACCGGTCTAGAAAACTCGAGGAAAACCCTCGAGGTTAAACCTAGATAATAATCATTCGGAAACCTTGTTTGGAAAAATGTAGCTCACGAAAAAAAAAAAAAAAAACGAAAAAAAAAAAAAAAAATGAGCTCGTGAGAGTTGACAGGATTAGACTCCGCTTGATCTGAATAATCTCAATCGAGATAGATATGGTCAATGAGTATGGGAAACCGGCCTAGGACACTCGGGGACAAACTCTGAGGGTAAACGTAGGTAATTATTGTCTTAACGACTCTCATTTGGAAAAAAACGACTCATTAAATAGAAATAACAAAAAGAGGGAATTGGACTTTTGGGTTGGTTCTTATTGTATCCTACATATTGAGTAAACTATTTATAGCTTTTTGCACGTGTATTTGTAAAAAGGAAGTTTGAATTAAGTAAATCATTTGTAGAATAACTTGGGACGAGTTTTTTGTTTCGTTTGAACTCATTTTGTGGGGACTGTGTTTTCAAATTTGAGTTGAGTTTTATGGATAACCGGAGGAAGACGAGAGTTTCATTTTGCATGATTATTAACTTTGGAATTTTCGATCTTTCTTCTCGAATTGCTTGTTGTTTTGTTTGCTTGAGGACAAGCAAAGAGTTAAGTGTGGGGGAGTTGTTTGTACTATTTTTGTTACGTTTTTCGTTATTGTTTTGTAATTCTTTTTCCCTGTTTTAAGTCTTTTTGTTAGTTTTTAGTTAGTTTTGTGTTTTATTATGTATTTTGTTCCATTTTGGTTTTCTTTGTGTTTTTCGTGTGTTTTTCCAGTTTTTCTTCGTTTTTGGTGTGCAGGTCGAAAGTCTCGTGAGGAGTCGATTATAGACCGGGCAATCATGGTGGACTTATTAGCTACATATAGGAAAAACCGGAATTTGATTTCGAGTTCGGATGAATCCGGACGGAACCAAAATGCGAAGCCGCGCAAGTTACCGACCCTTTTAAAAGTTGGAAATTCCACAAAATTTGTATCCTGGGCAAAAGTGTGGTTTTAAAGCATCATTGGATAGAGGGGTTTGTTAGCTACGCGTAGGAAAAAACGGAACTCAATTCCGAGTTCGGACGAATCAAAACGAGCCAAAAACGTAAAGCCGCGCAGTGCAGTCGCGAGAAGGCCGCGAGTTGGCAACGATTTTTCTCACTTTTCTTCATTTTTCTTTTTTTTTTTTCTCCTTGGTAGATGATGGTTGTTGATGATAGTGTTGACAATGGTTGATAGTGTTGATATTGGTATGCTACTTATCATCTATAAATACCCACTTCATTCATCATCCAAACCATCTCCTAAAAATCCAAATTAATCACAATCCAAATTTATCACAATCCTTTAATCCTTCCATTACTTTCACTTAGTGTGTTTCTAGATTAGTTCTTGTGTTGAATTTTGGAGGTGTTCTCCAAGGCTTGTACTTGTTCCGGTTTGGCGTGTATTTATTCTCAGTTTGGCGTTTGTATCAACTTTATTCATCAACTTGGATTACATGTAAGTTTTCTTTCTTGTAATTATAATTTGCAATGAATCTTATGTTGAGTTTATTTTTGATATGAATAGCTAAATCATTAGCTAGGGGTAGGGAATAATTATTCCGGTTTAAGCTCGTTTATACGCATGTTGATAATTCCATCTTGACGAGTTGTTTTAATCATGAATTAATAAATTAAACTTGGTAAATCTTTATAACCTAAGAGTGACACTTAGGTTAATTTTATGATATAATCAAAGAGTGACACTTTGATTTGTGCTTGATATTGATTTATTAAGTTAAAGTTTGTTAATTTTGTGAATTACAATTTGTAGAACCGAGAGGGGAGGAGTTGTAAAAAAATAATCTATTTCATAACCGAAAGGGGAGAAATTGATAGAACTTGGCTCGTTTAGAATAGACATGTTCGGAGACGTATTGTCTATGTGTTAATTGTTTCGTTAATTTGCTCGTTTATGTTTTTCCATATATTACGAGAGTTAGTATGGTTGAACTGCTAAATGAGTTAGTTAGTTGAACTACTTAACCGAGTTATTGATTGTCGTTGAATGAGTGTAAAACCGGAAGTGATTTATTCCCGATTCCCTAGCTTCTTTATTATTGTCTTGTTTATATTTTTAGGTAGATTATTATTGTTATTTCTTAGTTGATATTTTAGTTAATTATTATTCAATCCATTTTGATTAGAGTGTTTAGGATTTATTTTCATTATTTTCCGTAATCGACGTATAAGTTAATCGACATCAATATTAAATTCCGAACAGTCTTCCTCGAGAGATCGACCCGGGAAACGAATCATTTGATTCGGTGCTCGGTAAAAAGAAAATAATTTGTACACAACAAATTTGGCGCCGTTGCCGGGGAGGACGAGTAGGATATTTAGTTTTGGTGTTTGATTTTATTTTCTGTGTTTCTCTTGTTCTTGTGAATTTGATTAATTTCAGTGTTTCTCTTGATTTTTTATAAATTTAAAAAAAAAAAAAATCTTTTTCATTATATTCGTTTGAAAGTTTTTACGAGTAAAACGACTTTTTCGTTTGAAAGTTTTAACGAGTAAAACAACTTTATCGTTCGAAAGTTTTTACGAGTAAAACGACTTTTTCGTTTGAAAGTATTTACGAGTAAAACAATTTTATCGTTTGAAAGTTTTTACGAGTAAAACGATAGTAAAAAAAAAAAAATTATTATATTTGTTTGAAAGTTTTTACGAGTAAAACGACTTTTTCGTTTGAAAGTTTTAACGAGTAAAACAACTTTATCGTTCGAAAGTTTTTACGAGTAAAACGACTTTTTCGTTTGAAAGTATTTACGAGTAAAACAATTTTATCGTTTGAAAGTTTTTACGAGTAAAACGATAGTAAAAAAAAAAAAATTATTATATTTGTTTGAAAGTTTTTACGAGTAAAACGACTTTTTCGTTTGAAAGTTTTAACGAGTAAAACAACTTTATCGTTCGAAAGTTTTTACGAGTAAAACGACTTTTTCGTTTGAAAGTATTTACGAGTAAAACAATTTTATCGTTTGAAAGTTTTTACGAGTAAAACGATAGTAAAAAAAAAAAAAAAAAATTTCTTTTTCTTGGCTACGTGTGGGTATTTTGTTTTGTTGTGTAGGTATTATGAATTTCAATCGTGCTTTCCCATATCCGCATAACCAATCATGGGAGAACGAGCCGAGTTATCACACCGGGTACCACAACCAGTCATATTCATATTCTTCCGAGCAGTATTGGGATCCCTACACAGTCGAGCAAACTTATGAGTCCCAGCAGTTCAATGACAAGCTCGACTGTATCTATGAAATTGCAACATCTCGGTTAGCTCAGGAAGAGGAGACCGCAACTCGGTGTGAACCTCTGAACCAATCACCTCCATACCACGATTCTTGGGACTATGATCAAACTTGGACATACTCCTACGAGCAGAAGTGGGATTCTTGGCCTATCGAGCAGTCACACGAGTCCCTCGAGGATTCCTCAGAATACAATGCAAAGCTCGACCAGGTCCTCGTTCTTTTAGCCTCCAAAGCGGCCCAAATGAGCAATATTAAGTCCCGAATCGAGAACCTAGTGGAGCGCGTGCAAGTCCTGGAGGATCGAGTTACCAATGTCTCTCCCCAAGTCGAATATCCCCACTTTATGCTTGATACTCAAGCCCGTATGATGAAGCAAATGTGTGAGGCAGAAGAAGAAGAAGATGATGAGCTCCACCAAAACGTTGATATCTCAGAGGAGGAAATCCATGGATTTGATTCTCAAGTCACCCCTCCCTCCTCTAAGTTGGAGTATTCGTCTCTGAAGCCGTTGCACTGTGATACAAAGTGGGTAGGATCTAGTTCGATTTGCTCCACAGATAAGCTTATACTTCCGGAGGTTGACAACATAGTTCGAGTGAGAAAAGTCAAGAATTGAGGATTGCTCGTACCTATACTCGACTAGAGAAAATGAAGTTTGAATGCACTCTGTTGGTGGTGAAGCTTGATGACATCAAGCGCGATCAGTCCGTCAAGATTGAAAGCAAAATCCACATGTGTCATTTCATTACCATCCTTGGTGTTTACGCTCGGTTCCACAAGAACATTGCCACCCGAGCCCACCAGGTTTGTGGTCATACTACCCTTCCCATGCTGCCGCTTCTCGAGAATACGAAGGCGTGGTACAACCGTCATTTTTTCTTGGACCCCGGCTGAGTTGTACAGGTTTCGTCAAGCTAATGACGTTAAACAAGCGCTTCTTGGGAGGCAACCCAAGTGATTTACTGCTTTCTTGTGTGTTTCGTTGATTTTTATTTTATTTTTTTTTATAATGGGAGTTTTTGAGTTTTGTGATTTTCTTGCCAGGAGCGAGCTTGCAGGTTACGGCATAGACTGAGCTGAACGCCCAGGTTAAACATGCGCGAATATTTCATATGGGAAGACTTACTCGACTTGATACATTTTCGGTTTGCATACACTTTTCTTTTATTTATTTATTTTTCTCTTATTTGTGTTCTTGTGTGTTTGATTTTTTAGTTTATGTTTGTCGCATGAGTGCTTGTGTGATTGTGTGTTCTTTCCTATGCTTTTTGGTCAAGCAATGAAGACATTGTTTTGTTTTAAGTGTGGGGGAGTAATCTCATAATTATGCATGCTTAGGCGTCATTTTAGGTGTGTGTTTGTGTCGATTTCCCCATATGAAGCATAATGTTTGTTTTAAGTCAAAATGACTAAGTGGTTAGTTTGGATTGTCGTTTGGTTTCATTGATAATTCTCATGCTCGATGTACTTGATGAATTTGACGGTTCCCTTAAAATTAAATGAAGATTTGTTGACATTGGAAACCACAATTGTGTTCGAAAAAACTGTTTTGTCCCTTGTTTATTCTCGATTGGTGATCTTGAAACAATCTTGTCTTATGTTCGATTATTGTTAACGTGTTATGCTATACACTTGTGTTACGTCTTGATTGAATTATGATGTTCATGTTATTATATTCATGATGTATCCTTGTGTTACCATCCCTTTAAAATAAAAATAAAAAAATAAAAAAAAATAAAAAAAAATGTGAATAAGATGTGAGTTCACAAGGAAGTACGAATTAGGCTCCTATTGTTTCGGTCCATTTTATGGAATGAGATAATGAGCCCGGGAAACCGGTCTAGAAAACTCGAGGAAAATCCTCGAGGCTAATTCTAGATAATAATCTTTCGGAAACCTTGTTTGGAAAAATGTAGCTCACGAAAAAAAAAAAAAAAAAAAAAAAACGAAAAAAAAAAAAAAAAATGAGCTCGTGAGAGTTGACCGGATTAGACTCCGCTTGATCTGAATAATCTCAATCGAGATAGATATGGTCAATGAGTATGGGAAACCGGCCTAGGACACTCGGGGACAAACTCTGAGGGTAAACGTAGGTAATTATTGTCTTAACGACTCTCATTTGGAAAAAAACGACTCATTAAATAGAAATAATAAAAAGAGAGAATTGGACTTTTGGGTTGGTTCTTATTGTTTCCTACATATTGAGTAAACCATTTATAGCTTTTTGCACGTGTATTTGTAAAAAGGAAGTTTGAATTAAGTAAATCATTTGTAGAATAACTTGGGACGAGTTTTTGTTTCGTTTGAACTCATTTTGTGGGGACTGTGTTTTCAAATTTGAGTTGAGTTTTATGGATAACCGGAGGAAGACGAGAGTTTCATTTTGCATGATTATTAACTTTGGAATTTTCGATCTTTCTTCTCGAATTGCTTGTTGTTTTGTTTGCTTGAGGACAAGCAAAGAGTTAAGTGTGGGGGAGTTGTTTGTACTATTTTTGTTACGTTTTTCGTTATTGTTTTGTAATTCTTTTTCCCCTGTTTTAAGTCTTTTTGTTAGTTTTTAGTTAGTTTTGTGTTTTATTATGTATTTTGTTCCATTTTGGTTTTCTTTGTGTTTTTCGTGTGTTTTTCCGGTTTTTCTTCGTTTTTGGTGTGCAGGTCGAAAGTCTCGTGAGGAGTCGATTATAGACCGGGCAATCATGGTGGACTTATTGGCTACACATAGGAAAAACCGGAATTTGATTTCGAGTTCGGATGAATCCGGACGGAACCAAAATGCGAAGCCGCGCAAGTTACCGACCCTTTTAAAAGTTGGAAATTCCACAAAATTTGTATCCTGGGCAAAAGTGTGGTTTTAAAGCATCATTGGATAGAGGGGTTTGTTAGCTAAGCGTAGGAAAAAACGGAACTCAATTCCGAGTTCGGACGAGCCAAAACGAGCCAAAAACGTAAAGCCGCGCAGTGCAGTCGCGAGAAGGCCGCGAGTTGGCAACGATTTTTCTCACTTTTCTTCACTTTTCTTCCTTTTTCTCCTTGGTAGATGATGGTTGTTGATGATAGTGTTGACAATGGTTGATAGTGTTGATATTGGTATGCTACTTATCATCTATAAATACCCACTTCATTCATCATCCAAACCATCTCCTAAAAATCCAAATTAATCACAATCCAAATTTATCACAATCCTTTAATCCTTCCATTACTTTCACTTAGTGTGTTTCTAGATTAGTTCTTGTGTTGAATTTTGGAGGTGTTCTCCAAGGCTTGTACTTGTTCCGGTTTGGCGTGTATTTATTCTCAGTTTGGCGTTTGTATCAACTTTATTCATCAAATTGGATTACATGTAAGTTTTCTTTCTTGTAATTATAATTTGCAATTAATCTTATGTTGAGTTTATTTTTGATATGAATAGCTAAATCATTAGCTAGGGGTAGGGAATAATTATTCCGGTTTAAGCTCGTTTATACGCATGTTGATAATTCCATCTTGACGAGTTGTTTTAATCATGAACTAATAAATTAAACTTGGTAAATCTTTATAACCTAAGAGTGACACTTAGGTTAATGATATAATCAAAGAGTGACACTTTGATTTGTGCTTGATATTGATTTATTAAGTTAAAGTTTGTTAATTTTGTGAATTACAATTTGTAGAACCGAGAGGGGAGGAGTTTTAAAAAAATAATCTATTTCATAACCGAAAGGGGAGAAATTGATAGAACTTGGCTCGTTTAGAATAGACATGTTCGGAGGCGTATTGTCTATGTGTTAATTGTTTCGTTAATTTGCTTGTTTATGTTTTTCCATATATTACGAGAGTTAGTATGGTTGAACTGCTAAATGAGTTAGTTAGTTGAACTACTTAACCGAGTTATTGATTGTCGTTGAATGAGTGTAAAACCGGAAGTGATTTATTCCCGATTCCCTAGCTTCTTTATTATTGTCTTGTTTATATTTTTAGGTAGATTATTATTGTTATTTCTTAGTTGATATTTTAGTTAATTATTATTCAATCCATTTTGATTAGAGTGTTTAGGATTTATTTTCATTATTTTCCGTAATCGATGTATAAGTTAATCGACATCAATATTAAATTCCGAACAGTCTTCCTCGAGAGATCGACCCGGGAAACAAATCATTTGATTCGGTGCTCGGTAAAAAGAAAATAATTTGTACACAACAATGTTGTCATGGCAGCCTTTAATTTCACAAAAGCCTTGTCAACCTCACCATTCCATTTGAATTGATCCTTTCTCAGTAGAGTTGTAAGGGGTCTACTGATTTCACCATAATTCCTGATAAACCTTCTGTAATAACCTGTTAAGCCCAAGAACCCCCTCAGTTGTTTCACTGTGGTTGGTCTAGGCCATTGTAACATGCCTTGAACCTTTTTGGGATCTGTGGCCACACCTGCTGCAGAAATAATGTGGCCTAGGTATTCCACTTGTGAATCCCCAAAACTGCATTTACTTTGTTTGGCATACAAGGTATTTTCCCTCAACAACTGTAAAACTTCCCTCAAATGTAGCAAGTGTTCCTCCTCAGTTTTGCTGTAAACTAAAATGTCATCAAAGAAAACTAGTGTGAACTTTCTGAGACTGTTTTTGAAAACCTGATTCATGAGGGATTGGAATGTGGAAGGGGCATTGCAAAGCCCAAAGGGCATAACAAGGAACTCATAATGCGCATTGTGGGTCCTGAAAGTTGTTAGATACCTGTGTTGCTCATTCATCAAAATATGAAAATACCCTGATCTTAGATCAATCTTTGAAAAATGTTTAGCACCATGCAATTCATCCATTAACTCTTCAATGACTGGAATAGGGTAGTCATGTTTAATGGTTAGTGTGTTAAGGTACCTGTAATCCACACACAATCTCCAAGTTTGATCTTTCTTCTTCACTAACAAAACTGGGGAAGCAAAAGGAGACTTGCTATTCTGGATGACTCCAGATTTGAGCATTTCTTCCACCATCCCTTCAATGTTGTCCTTTTGGTTATGAGAAACCCTAAGGTATTGTAATTTGGGTTGGCTACCAGGTTTGAGAAGTATTTGATGTTCAACACCTCTTACTGGTGGAAGCCCTTGTGGTTCAGTAAAGACATCTTTGTACTCCTGCAATAGCAAGGACAGAGGTTTGTCTAATGCTTCATGTGAAGGAGAAATGTAGATCAGAAATAGTTCTTCAATTTGGTCTGCATCCTCACTACATATCATGCTGAATACTGAGTGTTCAGAAATCAAATGGCATTCAGCCCCATGTAACAACGCCTGTAATCTCAACCTCTGCCCATTGATGTTAATGGTCACAGTCATAGCATCATAATCAAGTTCTATAGGGGTACATGATCTAAGCCAATCACCCCCTAGAATGATATCACTGCCCTCACTTTTAAGTACCCTCAGAGTATGCTTCATCTTTTCCCCTTGCATTGACCAGGTCAAGTTCTTTACCTGTTGGTTGCTTACCAACTTATGCCCATTTGCCAATTTGACCATTAGAGGTTTTGTGTTTTGTAGTTCACAGCCTAAGGATTTAGCTGTAGATTCTTTAATGAAGCTTAATGTGCTACATGTGTCCACCAAGATATGCAACCTTTTATCCCCCACAAACCCATAAAATCTCAGGGTGGTTATGCTCCCTTCACCAACCAATGCATTCAATGAAATTTGCACTTCCTCCATTAATGTTTCCTGGTCTATTATGTCACCTGTCTCCCCTTCCTCAGCCTGCAAATAAGACAATTCTTCCTCCTCTGTCATTATCATATAGCTCATTCTATTCTTGCACCTATGTCCAGGCACAAACCTCTCATCACAATTGTAGCAAAGCTCCTTTTCCCTTTTAGCTGCCATTTCTGATGTAGTGAGTAGTTTAGTGTTTGGTCTTTGAGTAGGTACAATTGGGGTTCTGGTAGGGTAGTTTGGGTTGGGGTGATTTCTTTGTGCATTTGCATGTTGAGGTAGGTGATAAGGTTTTTGGTGTCCTTTGAGTTTTTCTGTAATGGCTTCAAGTGTGAGCAGTTGTTTACGGCCAAGTTCAATGGTTTGTTGTAGTGTTTGTGGGTTGAACATGTGAATGAAAGCTTGTAGCTCCTCACTGAGGCCACTAATAAAGCTGGCAATGAAGTACTCCTCAGTGAATTCCCCCTGACTCATCAATAACATGCAGGATTTTAGTTCTTCAAATTTTTCCACATAATCTGCATAAACCCCTGTATGTCTTAGCTTGTTGAACTCAGCTATGATTTTAACCTCTTTCAGTTCCTCAAACCTTGCAGAGACAAGCTCTACAAATTGTGCCCATTCCCATTCTATGTTTTTAGTGCTAAGATTTTGGAACCATGTTGATGCTCTCCCTTCTAAATGCATAGAAGCTAATGTGACCTTTTGAGATTCAGAAACATTTGGGACCAATTTGAAATATCTATTGCATTTTAGTACCCAAGCCCTAGGGTTAGAGCTATCAAACTTGGAAAAGTCGATTTTGGGCATAGGGCTGATGAAATGATTGTTCTGTGAGTGTGGTGTTTGTTGTTCATGATTTCTGACCCTGTTGAATGCAAACTCACTGTGTGAATGCTGGTTGGGGTTTCCCAGGATGGAATTTTCCTCATCACTGGATCTGTCCCTGTTAGGGTTGAGTAGTTGGAGCTGAATGGAGGCTAGTGTATTTGCCATGTGCTCAAACTTGTTGTTGACCTCAGATTTTTGTTCCTTAAGTTCAACACGCAGGCCATCTGCAGCACTTCTCATATCAGAGGTAATGAACTCCATTTTTTCATGCAGCTTGAGTTCAGTAGCTTCCTTTTTTAGTGCTTCATTTTGCAGCAGTTGATCAATTTTCTTTTGGGCCTCTTGCAGCTCTTTCAGCCTCGTACCTTCAGCCATTGTCCGAGGAACGTTGGCTCTGGCTACCAAATGTTGTGTTATGGGATTTTAATTTGTTTTTTGTATTTTTTATGATTTTTGTATTTGATTTCCTGATTTGTAAAGCTTGGTAAATGATGAAGAAGATGAATGAGGAAGATGGATTAGAAGAGAGAAGAGAGAGAGAGAGAGAGAGAGTGAAGAGAATATTTGCTGCATAACAGATTGCCGTTTTTCACCTCAAATTCCCCAATAAGTAAATTACAGATAGAGGGCCCACAGCCCAAACAAACTCTCGATTCACTCAGCTGAAATAAACAACAAAAGATATTAAATAAAAGATGCTATTAATCTAATTTAACTAGATAGATGATGTTGCCACGTGTTGGTCTTCACCCTTTGAGATCAACGGCCAGAACAACTCCACGTGTCACTTGCGGAGCCACATCTTCAAAATCAGACAAGGGTTGCTTGATTGTCCTAATCCCATTCACTTCACTGTCCACATTTCCTTCTTCATTTCCATAGCCAATTTGTGCTTCTTTCCCTTCAGAATTCCTTTCCATTTCCACAGAGTTCATGACAAAAAACTAAATTAGTTAACCAATATAAATACAAATAAGAAAAACGGTAATTATTTACCTTCTTAGATTTGATGAGAAAATAAGAGAAATGGTAATTACAGCAAAACCCGTGACTCATAGGGGATAATATAATTAAATGCAGTAAAATATAATCTAATAAGAGAAATAGTAACTGTTTTTGGCGGGAATTGGAAGTAATAAAATTAAATGTTGAAATTTTAGGCGGGATAATATAATAAATCCATGTCAATAAAATTAAATGATGTTGCTCCAAATTATATAGTAACTATTTTTGGTGGGAATTGAAAGTAATAAAATTAAATGCTGAAATATTAGGCGAGATAATGTAATTAAATGCATGTCAATAAAATTAAATGATGTTGCTCCAAATTATATATATATATATATAGATATAGATATTGAGGAAATACTGTGGTCCCGTTACGAAACTATCCTGTCGGGTGTTTTAACCGTTCGATCATCTATTCAAATTTTCAATATCATACCATTAATTACTTTCATTATTATTTGAGAAGATAAATATAGTATGGCTAGTTTAGCTCGAATTTAACTTAAATAAATCTTTAATTAGCATGAAATTAGTATGAAAGGCAGAGTCCCACAGGCCACAACCAACACATTTCCTATATTTGAAATTAACAGTTAAATACAAAATTAAAAGTTAAATACAAACATGTATGTATATCTATAGTCACAAGGCCCACAACTTATGCTTAAAGAATATTTACAGATAAAGAATGAATTTTGAATGTAAAGCTAATTTACCTTTTGGTACTGGCGTATTAATTCGTTCCTCCATGTTTGCACATGCAGTCCACTTTTGCACTAAGCACTATATATCCACTTTGGACTAATTACATATATTGGGCTTAATTTATATTTGTCCATTGAGTTGTTCGTTTTTGGTATTCCAATTCGTCAAAACTATACAAAATAAAAATTCCGCCTATATATAATTTTCGAATGTGTTGAGCCTAAGTGACAGACTCACATGATTCGGGATCTTATGTTGCAATTTTTCATGTTTTGTGACTTGGCTTGGTTGAATTTAATTTGCTTTCAATTAAAAAAATAATTAGATTTGATAAATATAATAAATATTTATGGTCTTTTTTATAACATTAATAATGTTCATTTCTTAATCTAGACGTGATTTATAAGGCATAATTTTTTTTTTCCTCAATCTTTCCTTTTTCCACATCTTTCTTTTCAAAATCATGAAAAAATTACCAACTTAAATTATAAGTAGATTTAAAAGTTAATAAATTTTTTATACATAACACATCAAATTAATCTTGTCTTGATGAACTTTAATTTGACACCTATATTGTACATAAAAAAAATATATGAATTATTATATTTATATTTATAATAAATATTAAATTACCTATTAAATAGTTAAATAAATTAAATTACTTACACTACAAGAAAATGATGAAATTCCAACGGAGACATATTCCAATAGAATTGCAACGACAATTCCAATGGATATATCAATGTTATTATTTCCGTTGGAATTATTCCAACGGAAATTCCTACAAAAATATTCCGTTGGAATGAGTTTCTCATTGGATTTTGACGATTCTAACGGTAGATTTTCCAACGGTGGTGGAAATAAAAATTTCAACGAAAATTGCATATTCCAACGGAAATTCCTACGGTCAAAAGCCATTGGAAATATAGCCATTGGAATCATCAAATTCCACCTAAAATTCCAATGAAAAATACATTCCAACGGAATATTTTCGTTGGAATTTCCATTGGAATCATTCCAACGGAAGCCATACCATTGGAATATCCGTTGGAATTTCCATTGGACTATATTACCATAGGATTTTCTATTGGAATATAATTTTTTTTTTTTGTAGTGTTAAATCAATTTAACTACAAACTTGTTAAAGGATAATTTAAAATAATTATTATATTATAAGAATGCAAGTCTTATAAGTGATTAGTGTTTTGTTTAAATATAAATAGTAAAGTAGTTATTCAATAATGTATTTCAAAATGAAAATTAGTTTTTTCATTATTATTTTTAACTTTAAATATAATTTAAATTATATAAACTATGTGTTACGTATCTATTACTATATAATAGAGAGAAGAAAAAATATTTGAAAAATTATTTCATTTTACCGCTCAAATCACTTTTTTCCCTCTAATATTTTGTTTGATATTTTTCCAAAAGTTTGAATTTTTTTCATTCCAAAATTCAGTATGTTTTGGATGAGTTCAATATGTTTTGGATGAGATTCCTTCCATATCGGATAAATTCAAGTTCCTTTTCATTTGGAAAACATATTTTTATTTTAGCAATATATTTGACTTCCTTTTTTTTTAACCGATTATATTGGTCTTCTGTTTAAAATTGATTTTTTTTTTAATTAAAGAATGTACCAGTTTCCTAAACATGATAAAAACATATCACTTCAAATATTTTTTAAAATTGAGGATTCCAACTACTACGATTAATGTGATTAGTACTAACTGATTTTGTTAAATAATATCTTCATTGATTCACCCCAACATGTTTGATAGGTCGGTTCATGAGTCAGTTATGATGCATAAAATCACACAATAGTGGCTATTCAATATAAAACTATTTAGAATATACCAATTCAAAAATTGAGGATTCCGTATAATGTAGGCTCAAAAGCTACGAATTGATTTATTCCAAAAATTGAGGATTTCATATACTACAAATTGATTTATTCTACAAATAATTCACAACTTTACGGTTTAAATAATACAATATGTACATCATTTCCCTTAAAAATTTGATCAACCAACACGATTTTGATGATAATTTTTCAAATTGATCTGTATTCCTTTTGAATATCAGAAAGATTTTTGAACAAATATTAGTTAATAAAATTTAAAATTTGTAATTTAATTTTAGAGAATTAGTTGATAAATTTGAACAATATGGTAACCGAAAAAAAATTTAAAAAATTGAGAGATAATATGTATAAAGAATTTATTGTCTAGTCTAAATTTGGTTTTCCAAATTTAAAAGTCAAATAAGTTATTCTTAATAACTTACAGATTAGTATTAACTTGGACGTAAATAGAATAATCAATTATTTATAGTTTAATAAATTACTCAACTACTTAATTTTTTTATTTAGATAGTTTATACAAAAATAAATTCAATTTAGTTAATGAAATAATATAGTCTTATAACTGTACTTATTATTCACATAGATTTTTAAATATTCATAACATTTTATCAAAATTATTATTTTATGGAATTACATTGTAGTTAAATTGAATTTCTGATTAAAAATTTTAAAATGACCCTTATTTTGAAATTATATTGTAATTTATTATCAGTTACGTTCACCGTTCGAGTTGTGTACTAATTTTAAATAGACATGTTTTTTATAATTTTGCACAATTTAAATTTCATATAACATTTTCAATAAATTTAGTATAGGTGAATTGTATTCCAATTGATTCCATATTTTTAAGTTATAAATATTATTTTTATATGCATTTTTAATTTATATATATTAATAAATATCTCCTACCCCTGCATAGCACATGATTCGTATTAGTTAAAGAAAATAGAACCAAAATAAATAAATATTTAATTATTTATATAAGAACTAGAAATGTGTTACTATTTATATAAGAACTAGAAAGGTATTACTATATGGTATCTAATCTCCCTAATAATATCTCCTATTGTGCATAGCACGGGATTCGTACTAGTTATTTATAGTGTGGTGTTTCTATTGTGCATGAGGCACTAATTAATCTTACCGATTGATGGATCGATCCGCCATACTTGGTTAATTAAAACGCATACATATGTTGTGAAATGTTTTCGTAGGCAGTTTAACCATTAAAAGAATTAATCCACCATGCGTGTTTAATAAAAGTCCTAACGATATTGTATTGTTATTTTTGTACGTAGTTTTTAAAATATAATATTTCGGTTAAAAAAATATGAATATATGTAATTAGATTTGCCTAACAAATATAAGTACTTAGGGACTGATTGGATATAGGAATATCTGGTTCACTTGACCAGATTT
>BKCP01006626.1:507673-594572 GCA_008636005.1 Striga asiatica
GCGCCGGCGCCGCCGCCGGCCTCCTCCGCGCCGCCTGCGCCGGGTCCCACTCCCACCCCCTCCGCTGCAAGGCCCTGGAGCTCTGCTTTAACGTCGCCCTCAACCGCCTCCCCGCCGGTCCCCACCCCTCTGTCTCCAACGCCCTCGTGGCCGCCTTCAAACGGGCCCAGGCCCACCACCGCCGTGGGCCTCCCCCTGAGGCCCAATCCCAGATTCCTCCCACCTCCTCGGCCCATCTCCTCCCCATCCGCATCCCCCTCGACCGCCTCGTCCTCTCAATCCTCGACGACCCGAGCGTCAGCCGAGTCATGCGCGAGGCTGGCTTCTCGAGCACCCAAGTCAAAAACAACGTCGAAAAAGCCATCCTCAACAACAATAACAATAATAATAACCATTCGCCACGAACAAAACAACCACCGACGAACAAATCAAGAAACCAACACGATGCCGGGATAACCGCCGTCGAAACCCTATTACTCGGCCGTAAAAACCCTAAGAGCATTGTTTTAGTCGGCGAATCCGTATCCGTTTTGGAATCTTCGGTCAAGGGTTTGATGGATCGGGTCGACCGCGGGTCGGTTCATGGGGATTTGAGGGAGGTGAAATTTGTTACCATACCGTCGTTTTACACGTTTCGCAATTTGGGTCGGGAGGACGTCGAACGGAAGGTCGGTGAGTTGACGGGGCTCGTTAGGGGTTTGTTGGGGAAAGGTGTTGTTTTGTATTTGGGGGATATTAAGTGGATAAGTGAGTTTAGGGTTAGGTTAGGGTTGGCCGACGAGTACTATTGCTCGGTGGAGAACGTGATTATGGAGATCGGGCGTCTGGTTCGGGGGATTGGGGAGGACGAGAGGTTTTGGCTAATGGGGGTCGCGACTTTCGAGACGTACATGAGTTGTACAAACGGGTATAATTCGCTCGAGAGCGTTTGGGGCTTGCATCCAGTCACGATCCTGGGTGATAGTTTGGGGTTTTGTCTCGTTTCTCAGAGGTACGACCACATTTTTTTTCTTTTTTGATGATAAGATGATCACAATTTCGATATAATGTTGTATTATTGATTTCTTTTGAAATTTTGTCAACTTCTAGTGATCATGATCATGAAGATGTCGAAAATGGAAATTCGGATCAGCTACGACCGATGATTGTTAATGGAGATGTAACGCTTTTGTGTTGCGCTGATTGCACGGCCAAATTCGAAGACGAAGCTCGGAACTTACGAAGAGAGCATCCAAGCTTGCCCTTTTGGCTTAAAGATGAAAGTAGAAGACTTAATAATAGCCATAATAATCAGGTCTCATTACCTTTTCCAACTTAATGTAAATTATCTTGATTTAGATAAACACTTTTTAATCTTTTTCCTTTTTTTTTTATTAGTGATTAACTTTTCTTTTTATCTCAATCAATTTTTTTCAGAACTCAGAGGCAGTCAAAGAACTATGCAAGAAATGGAACTCATTCTGCAACTCATCCCATAAAGCCCCATTACCTTTATTAGACAAAACCTTAACATTCTCTTACACACCACTTTCCTCACCTTGCTTTTCAATATTTGACCATCAAAAGACCGAGCCCGACCCGACCCGGACCCGTTTATCCTCACCCGACCCGACCCGGACGTCCAATCCATTAGGACCTAGCAATATAAATTCAAGAAACACAATTTCTTCGAATTCGGCTTCTTCGAGTGAGGTCATGGAGGTGGATCACGAGCGACATTTCAACGGTGAAAATCTCAACGCATTATGTGACGTAATCGAGAAAGAGGTTCCATGGCAGAAGGATATTATTCCAGAAATTGTTGCAACCATATTGCAATGCAGGTGATTTAATCGTCTACCTAATGAAAAAAGATATACACAATATTCCAACATAATCGAAAAAAATATATAATATCTATAATAATACTATCTCCGTTTCAAATTACATGGCGTGTTGAGAATATAAATATACAACTTTTTGATGATTACCTGTCGTTGTGTAAGTTTATTCATTCTTTGTGATATTATAATTATTTAAGCTTTTTCTCTATATATACACATTTTCTTTTTGGTATGAAAGAGGGACAAAAGATTATGATTTATAAAGTAAGAGAGGAGAGATAAAAGAATAAAACAACTAAATATTAAAATATATGGAGATTTATTTTGATATAAATTTATACAGTCCATCAAAATCGTAATTTTGCTCAATAAAGAAACAGAGGATATTTTTCTTANCTTGAAAAGGTTAGGAAAAAAAACAGAGTATGATCAACTTTTAAGTACAAAAATTGAAATGACAGTCATACCCCTCCAGGTCCGGAATGTTGACAAGAAAGTCCCTATCCGGAGGCCATGATAGTACTAACATCAACGGGCCCAAACAAGAAACATGGCTTCTTTTTCTCGGCCCGGACAAGGCCCAATCCAAGGAGCGAATCTCCAAGGAGTTGGCTAAGGTCGTGTTTGGCTCTTATTCGAGCTTCTTCTCATTCGGGCCGGGCTCAACCTCCGCCATGTCATCAAGCTACGTCGCAAGACTCGGTCGGGCCGTGTCAGAAAATCCTCACCGGGTTTTCTTGTTGGAAAATTTGGAGCAAGTCGATCGTTGTTCGAGAATGGGAATCAAAAGGGCGATCGAGACGGGGAGGATTATGGACGAGACGGGCCAAGAGTTCGGTTTTCGCGATGCTATTATCGTGTTGGGTTGCAAGGGTTTTGGGCCTACGAGAGCCCATTCTTTGGATAAACGAGAAACGGATAAAAATGGGGTCGTTGAGGAGGACGAGAGCCAGTGTTTTTCGCTCGATTTGAATGTTTCTTTAGAGGGTGAGGCCATTGATGATGATGATGATGAGGGTTTTGAATTTGACGAGTTTGGGATTTTTGAAAATGTTGATAGATGCCTAGTTTTCAAAGAGCCATGACATTGTAGTAGTATGTTGTAGGGTTTTGGTCTGTGGAGAAAATGATTTCTTTTTGTTATTTTTGCTTTATTTTGTTAATTCTAGGGCTATGGTTCAGTTTATATTTTGATCACAGTTAATGAATTAGTTTAGACATTTTAATTTTCCATAAGCTTGAACAAATAAAGAAAAAGTCCAATTTATATTTATGTAAAGGAAGCTTGGAAGTAGAAATACATGCTAATAATACAAAGAAGTAATCTTTATACATGTGTACCATATAGTTGTTAGACGTGATAACGAATTAGAATTTTTGTTCTGCAGGAATTCCTGACACTACAAGAAAATGATAAAATTCCAATAGAAATATATTCCAACGGCAATTCCAATGGACATTCCAATGTTATAATTTACGTTAGAATTTTTCAATGGAGTTCAGCAGAAATTTCAACAAAAATATTCTGTTGGAATAAGTTTTCCATTGAAATTTCCGTTAGATTTTGAAAATTCCAACAGGAGTAGAAATTAAAATTTCAATGAAAATTTCTACGGTAAAAAATCGTTGGAAAAATAGCTGTTAGAATTATCAAATTCCATCTAAAATTCCAATGAAAAACTCATTGCAACGGAATATTTTCGTTGAAATTTCTGTTGGAATCATTGCAATGGAAACTATAACATTGGTATATTCGTTGGAATTTCCTTCGAAATATACTACCGTAGGATTTTTTGTTGGAATATGACAATTTTTTTGTAATGTGAACATAACTCTACGAACAAATCTGAAAATTCTATGTTGAGTGACAAAATAAATGGATGAAATTACGTGACCAGTTACTAAGAGTAAGATTGTTGTTAGGTTAAGTAGTGTGACATATATACTTTTAGCATCTACAATGCTTTGAGTTGAATAAAAAAAAAATTAGTAAACAGATTCAGTCTAAAAAAATATATACTCCAATGCAAGTGCAAGTGAATTAGGTCATACTGATGTGGCCAGCAAGAAAAAGAGACTCAGTCTACCCTTAAGTCTATTTAATGCCCAAATAGAGACATAGTCTATTTGCATTTGAGATAATTTTGTTAATTTTATATATATTTATGTCCATATCATCCAAAACTTAAGTCTAATTACATGCCACATAAGAAAAATTAGACCAAAAGCATTGTAGATGCTCTTATGATTAGTGTTTGTTATGTTTTTGTGGTGTTTTCTATCATTTTATTTGCCTTCGTCGAGTCGTTTTTAGGTTCGTTTTAGTGTCAACCGGTCCATTTTGTTGTGTGTTATGTGTTTTCGTTTTCGTCTTGTCTTTTTGCATTGCGGCGTATTTTCTTGTCTCTTTTGGTGTTGATTAGGTCCTTATTACACGTTTGGGAAGATGAGCCATTGTCCATGTTTTTTATGCCGAGTCATTCTGAGATGAGCCACTCGAGCTACCGTTCTAGCCATTCCGAGACGAGTTAGTCGAGCCATTTGATTGAGCCATCAGGGCTACCGGGAGAAAGAGATTGCCGTGGAGTCATCCGAGTGAAGGAGTCGAGTCTCGTGCCGCATACGCCTCCAAATCCAATTCGCGAGCACGCTAGACCTGCCCCAAGGCCAACCCACACTCGCTGCGAACTCGGCTTCGTGAGTGCCCGAAAGCCCATGCCTCTCGCTTCGGTACATACTGTGAACTCGTCTTCGCGAGTGCCCTAGAACCACGCCCATCGCCTGCGCACTCGCTGCGAAATCTACTTCGCGAGCGCGCGAGTCGACGCCTGCCCAACACCACATTCGCAGCGAGCCTCGTCTCGTGAACGCGCGAGAATAACTGCGAGACCATCCGCGAAGATTCCTGCTGCTGCACTCACTGCGAAGCAGCACTCGCGACCGCGCGAGCTTCACTTGTCCAGCTGCCGCACTCGCTGCGAAGTAGCTGTTTTGTTGTATTTAGTGGGTAGTTAGTAACCGAGCTACCCGACCTCGAGTCGTTCTCAAGGAAGACGGTTCGGAGCTTTGTTCACTACTCAATTGTCCAAAATCACACAAAATAGGAAAATAAAAGCTAAACATGCTAATCAAAGGGTTGAAGGGTGAATGAATGTTAATCGATGCTCAGAATTGAAAGCAACAAGTAAATGAGAGAATATAGCAACTAACACTACCGGAGTCTCTATGCCATCGAAACCAAACGAAATAAATCAAGAGAAATTTGCAAGCTCTAAGCACTAGCTCACTAACCCTAATCTTCTAACCTAAGTGATTAAGCTCTAAATAGAGTTCTAACCCTTAATCTAGAGAGGCAAGCAATTAATCCCTACTAGAACAAACAATAGCAATGATCAAGTCCAAACTTCTCATCCATCATCCAACAAACACTCACATTCACCTTGATAATCATTATAATTAAAAACGAGGCAAAAATTGAAGTAATGAGCTTTAAAAGTAAATACCCAATCTTCTATTGCATGCTAGATGAAAATCGGATTCAAAAGTTCAAAACTTGGACAAAAGATGAGATCGCCGGAAAGTCGCCGGAAAATGATGACATAAATCTCCAAGGGAGAAAATAGAGAGAAAACTAAAAAGAAAAAAAAAAACTATTCCCAAAGTGGGAAAGTGACGAATGAAATCTAGATATCAAAAATACAAAGGACCAAAATGTATTTATAGTCCAGCTCAAACACACACTGGTTCACGCACATTTACTAAAACACTCACGAGGTCTCGAAGGGAGGCACAGCGTGGCGCGAGGAAAATCAACACTCTCGAAGTCGTGGAGGGATCCGCACACGCGGACGTGGCAGGTGGAAAGCACTCTCGACCTCGCAGGGTTTTCCACGGGTGCGGCGTGTGATATGTGGCACTCGCGAGGTCGCGGCCTTTGGCGCGAGGTCGAGAGTGAGGGCACTTCGACACTCGCGAGTTCGCCAGCATGTCCGCGAGGCGCGGGCATAGTTTTTAAACCCGGCCCGGTAATTGACCCGGGCAGGTCCTCGGGTCACCGGGTCACCGGTTCAACCGTCGAGTCACCGGGTCAATTGCTGAACCGGATAATTAATTTAAAAATTTTTAAAATTATATATAGAGTATTTTTGTTATATAAATATACATAAAAGTAACAAGTTAAATATTTTGTGTATAAAATTTGTATATTAAAGTGTTAATAATATGTATTTCATGATAAATATTTACCATATAAACATATATATACATATTTTTATTTTTAAAAAATAAAAAAATAATAAAAAAAATATAAAAAATATATATGGACCGGGTCAACCGGGTTGACCCGGCCGGGTCAATGCCCCGGGTCGGCCGGGTTTTGACCGGGTTTGACCGGGTCCTTGGTTGCCCAGTCCAAATACTCCACCCGGACCGGTTCCGGCTCCGGGTCGACCTGCCGGGCCGGTCCGGGTCTCAAAACACTGGGCGCGGGTGTACTGGGCGATGGGCATCATGTAAGAAAAAATTAGTTTTGTATAGATTTAACGGTTCCATTTTTCGTAAGTGGAAGACTCAGGAAATTCTCAAAACTGTTTTAAGGTGAATGAGAAATTAATTCCAAGGTGTATATGTGGGAGCACTTAAGCTTTCATTTTTCTATTTTTCCACTTTGAGACATGTTCTCCCTTTTAGTTTTCTCTCTATTTTATGTTTGAGCTCTATGACTTTAATTTTTTTGCAACTTTTCGGCGACTTCGTTTTTATTAAAGTTTCGAGCTTTTTGCTCCGATTTCCTTCTAGCACGTAATATGGGAGTGGGTACTTACTTTTAAGCCTCATTACTTCGTATGGGAGTGGGTACTTACTTTTAAGCCTCATTACTCCCTTTTAGTTTTACTTATGATGTTTTTCAAGGTAAATGTGGTGTGTTTCTTGTTGAATGGGGGAAAAGTTGGATCTTTTTGTTTTCATTGCTTGCCTAAGTGATCAGGAGTTAATTACTTGCTTATCTCGTTTCAAAGGTTGAGACTTTAGTTAAAGCTTAATCATTTAGGTTTAGAAAACTTGTGTTAATTGCCTAGGATCGGACCTTGGTGCTTGCATATTTCTCTTGGTTTGTTTGCATTTTTATTTCGAGTAGTAGAAACTCAGGTGACTAAAATTCCCATCTTTTCTCGTCTTTCTTTACTTGCTTTTAATTGCTCTCAATTCCTAGTTTAAATTAGCATTAATTCAACCCCAATCATCTAGATAAAATGTTTAGGATTTTATTTGCTCTTTTTGTGATCTTGGACAACTACTTAGTGAGCGAAGATCCGAACCGTCGTCCTTGAGAGACGACTCGAGTTCGAATAATTCGGTTATCAATTATTCTCGTTAGAATTAACCAAACAATTAGTCAATTTGATTGATACACGTTTACCAAAACTATAACAAAGTAAGCATTTTTATTAAAAAAATATAACTAGTCAGTCTGAGAGCATCCACAATAGTTTGAGTTGAATAAAAAAAAATTATATGCCACCTAGATAATAGACACAGTCTAAAAAAATATATTCTGCAATGCAAGTATAAGTAGATTGGGTCTTGTTGAGGTGGCAGCAAGAAAAAGATACCCGATCTACACTTTAGTCAATTTTAGACCCAAGTAGAGGCCTAGTCTCTTGCATTGAAGTGAATTTTGTTAATTTCATATTGTTCTATCCATGTCATCAAAGACTTAGGTTTATTTACATGCCACATAGCTAAACTAGATTCAAAGCATTGCAAATGCTTTGACTCATGCATTTAGATGACCTACTATAAGAATTTGAAAAATATTAATTTAATCAATAATTGCCTCATTATTTTAATAATCAATAATTTTTACGAAAATTTGATTGAAAAATCAAATTCTACCTCAATTGATAAATTATGAACAATTATTCCATTATAGTCAATCGAAATTTAAATTTTCGACCAAAAATACTCCTTAAATTGATCGGTTTTGAAAATTATAGACTATTACTAATTGATTTGATTACAAAGAAACCACTTAGAACTTTTCCTACATTATTAAGCATGAAAAGTTTTACGCGGAATTTTCGTTCTTGGGGCTACAAAATTTCAAATTCGTATAGATTTTGGAGGTCTAAAGTACAAATCATTTGGGTTTGGGTCTTTCTAACGCTTTCCAAAATAGAAGAGCAAGGAACATAATCAAAAGAAAATCAAAAGAGACAAAAATAAAGAAGGAAAAAATAAAAGTAAATTAAAGGAGAAAATAACTTGCTTTCTCTTTTAGTTTTAACGAGGTGAAAAAAGAAAAAGAAACAGACGCATCGAAAAAATTCAAGTTTCAATTGGAATTTCTTGTAAGATGAAAAAGTGAAATTAATTTCGTTGTATGATTTCAATTTTCATAATTAGCAAAGCAATTTTAGGATTCATATCATCATTTATGGGTAATCCAATTCAATTTACTTTAATTTTTTAGAGGCAGTTAAAACGACCCGAGTCAAACTGCACCCAAACGCCTTTATTAAGTTGAGCAGTTAACTAAATAAGTCCGTAGACAACTCTAGCTTAGCCTTGAGCCTTTATCAAATAGAGCCGTTAACTAAACATTTTGACCAAAAAAAAAAAAAAAAAAAAAAAAATAAAAAAAAAAAAAAAATCGAACTCGATTCATACATCAATATTAACGGACCGAATTAAGATAAAAATTCAGAATATTATACGCTTTGCCTTTCTCGTTAGGTGAACAAGCTCGAGTTGACTCGTTAACTAAATGAATTCGAGCTCGAGCTCGATTTAACTCATTAACTAACTTAACTACCGGTGGTGGATGGAGAAGTGTCACATATAATTTCATTTCATAGTTCACATACATAAATATCAACTCATAGATATATTCATTTATATAACGTGTTTAATAAATAAATATTAATGTATGAACGATCCATAACGTAATGTTTGGGCA
Source organism: Striga asiatica (assembly GCA_008636005.1). Lineage (NCBI taxonomy): Eukaryota > Viridiplantae > Streptophyta > Magnoliopsida > Lamiales > Orobanchaceae > Striga > Striga asiatica. The sequence continues at coordinate 516,455 of BKCP01006626.1, forward strand.
AAGGAGGAGCTACTTTTCTGCTTTAGTTTAGAAGGTTAAATGCAATGGAAAATAAAAAAAGGCAAAATCTTCTCTGATGAAAATAAAGGAATGCACAACTTTTTATGCTTTGTGATGTGTTTTGCAAAAGAATCACTTCTTTTTTTCTTCTTTAATTTTGGTAATACCCAACATTCTTATCTCTTACAATGTAAAGCATTATATATTATGAAGTTGCATGAATAAGGGTTCGTACTAAATGGTTTGGACATTATACAAGAATATCTATATATCTAACTAATGATAGAAAAAGAAAAAAAAAAAGAAAATAGAAATAAAAAAGATGATGATGTTGCCTTAGAAATGCTCAAAAGGTGAGTATTAGTAACTTTATTAAATTTTAAGAATCTGAAACTCTAAAGAATAAGGGAATGTAAGGCTATACCTTTACAAAAGAAAGATTAATTTAGGAGGTTTAAGGGAATTAGGGCGAAGAAGAAAAGGAAATTGTAAAATTTTATATATTCTACTCTAATATTCTTTGCCTTTTTCAAATACTTATGGACTAAGGCTATATAGGTGTAAAGTGGTGTTTAGCTAATGAAATAAAGTTGTATTTTTTGATAGAGAGGAACATCCATGACAAACTTCCCATTTCACGAGCCTTTTGCTAATTAATTTGTAATTAATAAACAAATATAATTACAAAACCCCAATTTAATTTGCCCTAATTTTGCGATTACAATCGTTTTTCATCATCATTTTGTGTATAAGGATGACTAACTCGTAGCTAGTTTTATTACATCTTCAATGGTTGTATTTTTTTTTTCTATTACACCAGTTAATATTAATATGAATGATGTTAATTACTACTTACTTTTCAAATACAGATGTTATATATCATACTATGAAATCAACATAGTTAGTAACATTAATTACATATCAATTGGTGGGGATTATAGTTCGTATTAATTTTTTCATTATTTATTTTTTATTTTTTCAAATGATCAGTCGCTTGAAACAAGAAAGTACATACGAATTTTATTCTTCAAACATTCAAAATAGTTATTGGCCAAATCTCTACTGTTAAACGAAGAAACTACTCGTCAGTTCGAGTTTGTTTTAAAATTCGCTTTGTTAGTTTTACTTCTTATAACTTGAAAGTATTTTTACGTAATTTTTGATTTTTTTTTTCTTACCTAGGCTCGTTAAAGTTAAAGTTCGGCTCAGTAATATTAATAAACGAGCTTAGCTCTAACTTATTTAAATAAATGAGCCAAGCCTCTGAGTATCAGAAGTTATGAGCTCGACTCAGCTCGACTCTGCTCATTTATATCTCTAATTAGAACATTTAATTTTAACTCAAAACTCTCGTTATCAAACTCAACCATCTTGAATTAGTTGTTAGCCTTGTAAACCTTAGGTGAGTGAGTGTACTTTCACCACTTTACGCGTGTCCTAATTTCTAAAGGAGACAACACAATATGAAACTATTTAATTTACTTTAATTTATATCATTTTTGGCAAAACTTTAATGAATGTATACCCAATAATTTGATGTATTGCATATGTGTACAATATTTTTTGAATGCATATGGAATCTAGCTAATTTTCCCTCAAAAGCAGGAAGCTAAGAAGATACTCTCCATCATGACTTTAATAAGATTAAATAAGTGTTACACATGGCCACCACTAAGCATGCAATTCAAAAGAGAGAAAAGGAGAGGGAAAAAATGTTTTGTTGAGCTTATCTAAATATATGTTTTGTGTGGCTAATATGATCTTCTTAGCATTCAAACAACAAAAAAGATTAAAAAAAAAAAAAAGATTTAATATAGACAGGTAAATCAGTTTGGCTTAGGAGATCGGTTCAAATCTTGATTCGAAAGGATGAGAATACAAATCGATTCTAGAAAAGTTGAAGAATTGTGTTGGTGCTACACAAAACCTAAGTAGTAAATAGCATTACACAAGAGCAAATATTCTCAGCTCAATTACACAAAATTATGGGTCAGGTTGATTAAATTTCCAAAAAGAGAAATCCAAACTACCTTTCAAAACGTTCAATTTTAGCCCAAGTCCCATAAGCCCATAAATGATGGATTTTCTGATGTTGCAGATCAAACCAGCAATAATGGGCTTAAGGCCCAATTATAACCCCCTACAAACAATACAAATTGAGTCGCATTAAAAGATGTCATTTTCCAAATTAATCAGTTACGATAATGAAAGAGACTCAATACCAGTAAAGGGATAAAGTCACATGCAGCTTGCTCGAATAAACCAACTCCAGTTGTCATAATATATAACCAACTTATTTCTTGTTTTTACTAACTGCATTAAAAGATTAAAATTGCAATTTTAGTATGGTATGTTTCACTACCCTAATTTTTCGTCTTCTTCGAATTTTTTTTTTATTTCCGTTCCATATGTTTGTAAAAAGGTTACAAAAAGGTCATTTTCATACATAAGGGACAAAATTTGAACATTTTTTTGCAACACATAAAGAACCTTTTTGTTGCGGAAAAGATATTTTTGTAACCTTTCTGCAAACATACGGGATGAAAATAAAAAAACGCACTTCGAAGAGGACGAAAAAATTAGTAGTGAAACATACAAAACTAAAATTACAATTTACTCTAATTAAAATAATATGTAGTGAGTGTGTAATATATTTATGACATGCGTCATATTTACGTGCATTTTATAGTAATTTTCGTGTCCGTTTCGTCGTAATTTAATATATAATTAGTTATTATTTAATTAATTATTATACAATTATTTATATATCTAATTAAGATGGAGCAACCGCGCGCCGCTGTCCGTTTGCCGGGAAGCTCTGCGGAACCTCATGTCTGTTGCCGGAAAAACGGCTGGAAAATGCCATGTCCGACGACCTGGAACACGTACGATCACCCGAGGTTATCTGGGATGCCGGAGGAGACCTTTACGTAATCAGAAGCTGAAAGCCACGCTGAAAACGAGCCATTTTTGGTGCCCAGACTTACACGGGTCGTGTGGCGTAAGACACGAGTCGTGTCGTTCCGACGGGTCGCGAATCGAGCTCTCGACATTTTCACACAACTCGTGTGACCTATGACACGAGTCGTGTGACCCTGGGCGCAACCAATACGCGTTTTACGCGTTTTTCCTTTTTTTTCTGTTTTTTCGACCTATTTCGACTAGGACTCGACCTCAACTATATATACAATCCTTGGACACGTTTTTTGGGAGTCTTGGACATATTTTGGAGACCTTTGGAGGCTAGAAACACGAGCAAGACGCGGGAAAATCCGGGAAGAGGAGATCGACGGAGCCGAATAAGCTTTTTCTTTCTTTTTCTTTTCCTCTTTCGAACTCAATGTTTTATATTTATTTTTCTTATTTTGAAAGCATGTGTCTAGACTAGATTTATATTAGATTCTAGGATTTGTTAGTAATCGGATTAATTTATGATTTAGTTTTTATTTCTTTTATTCCGGTTTATCTTTCGTTTATAAATTTCTTGTGCTTATTATTATTGTGTGAGGAGATGACCACTATGAATGCATATTTGTGATCGATTTGAGAACGAGGGGAGATAATTGATTGCTAGAATTGGGAGATTTATAACATAAGAGAATAAATAGACCGAGAGGTTGATAGGACCTTACGAGAGAATGAAAATCCTAGGAACTTATGGGAGTTAGTTGTTTATCTTGAGACCGAGAGGAGATAGATAACAATTAATATCTACGATTTAACTTGTTCGAGAGAAAGGTTTGAAATCAATTTAACGATTATCTCTATGATTGGTAAAATTAAATAAGGTTTGTTTGAATATAAACATTTCATGAATTAATTCCGAGGAACGCTTAGCCTAGAATCTAACGTTTGTATCTTGTTTTATTTTTATGTTATTAGGTAAATTAGTTCTTAGCTTAATTTATTAGTTAATACTCATCATCCAAATTCGCTAGTCTAGATAATATTTAATCGTCACTATTTTAGTACTTAATTAATTTAACTACAATCTCTGTGGAATACGACCTTGCTCGCCACTACCTATAGCTACTCCTTACACTTGCGGATAGCGAAAATTATTAGCGAACAGTTTATACCATTTATCGAAATGTTCGTTTATTTATAATAAAAGTAAGTGGCTTGTGTTTTAGAGGTATAAACGAGTCAAGTCGAGCTCAAACTTCTAATAACTACGGTAGACTCAAGCCTTTTATCAATCAAGAGCTTGACTAAACAAGCCTATAAATGAGCTCATACTGAATTTGTTTATCTATATTAATAAGTCGAATGCGAGTTATACAAATAAAAATTGAGCCGATGTAAAGTAAAAATTCAAAAATTTACATAAAATCCCTATTATCGATTCATAACTAATAGAGATCGAACTCGTTCAACTCAACTTGTTAAGTAAATAAGCATATAAACAAGCTCGAATTTAACTGGTTAATCCATATCAATAAGCTAAGCTCAAACCTTAATGGATCCAAATCGAACCTAACTAGTAAAAAAAAATTACTTTTAACCATTATTTTCGAATCGAACTCGAGCTTTTCTGTAAACGAGTTCAATGTTCAAACTCAGATTGTTAATCAAACTCAAACTTTAAGGAGTTGAACTCACGAACAATTAACTCTAACAATATTACATTATTTTGAAGAAAGTAAAAATATTTTAGTATATGCTAGAAAAATAAAAGAAAATTGAAACTGTACAAGTGTACATGTCAATCATGTAATACACATCTCCACCACGCGCCACGAGGCACCCTCCACCTCACTTCAAATTCTCATGAACTTATCCGTTACGACTTACTACTACTGTCACTCCTCTACCGTTGTGTAAAAAAACATTTTAATTTTACATTCTTTTTCCTCTCTTCATTACTCCTTTAAAAAAAATAATAACTAAAATCAATATATAAATATAAATAATTTAGTTATAATTTTATTTAATTGTCACTTGTTTCTCTACAGAATTCCTTTCCCCTTCTGCCCTGACCACCCACAGAAAAACCAACCAAAATGACGACCGCCGGCGGCGGAGCAACCAAGCTCGCCACTGCGCTCATCGTAATCCTCTCAATCGCACTGCTCGCGCTCCTCGCCGAGCTCCTATACCTCCTACGGCGCCGCCGCCGCAAGGCCGGTCAGGTCCCCGCCGCCGGAGACGACGAAATTTCTCAGATCTCAGCGGATTCCTCCCTCTCCTCGTTCGCCGCTTCCAAGGACCTGCTCTACCTCCTCTGCGCGCGGCCGCCGCCGCAGTTCCGTGTCGAGCGCAACTCCGCCACCGCCGCCGATTCCGATCTCCGGCCGGATTTAGAGGCTATCGACTTCGATCTTGTGAAGATTCACGGCGTGTTCGGCCCGCCGAGGTTCCTTTTCACGATCATGGAGGAGGAGAGGGAGGATCTGGAGCCCCCGGCCGGAAAACACGGCGGGCGAGAAATTCGGGGCGCCGCCGCGCGCAGGGTGAGCTTAGAGGACCATTTCAGGGCGGCGGCGCTGGATGAGGAGGATAAAGAGACGGTGGCTCCGGAGATGGTGGTGGATATTGACGGTGCCGGAGTCGACGACACGACGCCGTTCTCAACGCCCTGCGCATCACCGGTGTATTTCACGCCGCCGGCCTCGCCGGCTCACGGGTCGGTCAACGGACGGACAACGCAAGGGAGATTGATGACGTCAGGCATAGAGCAGCACCGACTGCATGGGCAGAAGCGTAATTTTGAAGTCGCAACAACCGTTGCCGTTTGATATTTCTTGTTAGTTTGCATCGATTTTCTTTGGGGTTTTTTTCTAGCTGACGTGGAACATTAGCACTCAGCCACGTAGCATTGTGTATACCGTTTTTAGAGAATTTTATTTTATTTTATGAACNTTTTTTTTCCAAACGATATCACAATCTCATACCAACTGATAAGAAAATACAGAGTCGAAGAGCTCACTAGCTCTTATAAGTCCATACAAACTGGGAGAACCACACCACATGGTGGTCTACAAACAAAAAATACAGCGCACTGAAGGCAAATACAAAGATTTGAAACCTTAGTACAAAGCGAACACCCACATAACACGGACATACAAATACACAGAAAAACACTACTAAAAAAGGAGGCCACTGAACATAAGAACCTAACCTCCACAAACACAACAAACTAAGAACCGAACAAACAGAATTCAGACCATTCATTTGAAGCTTGTCGCATGATCACAGTCTCCGGCATCCATAGCTTTTGAAACACCCATAAATTTCGCGATTTCCAGAGCCACCATAAAATGTACGTAGATAATTGTATTCGGGCTTCGGACACTGGAGAGTTGTCAACTTCTACCACAGTCCACCACCATCTTCTAAAGTTAGTAGTAGGCACTGTTGTAGGATCCCAAAACACTGGTGCTATTTTCCAAACCTGGGCAGCCCTTTTGCATGAAAACAGTATGTGCTCCACTGTTTCTTGTTGCTCTCCACAGCATTGACATATGGTGTCTAACTGTACCCCTCTGCTCACAAGATTTGCACTCACAGGCAGGCTATTTGTAAAGCATCTCCATACAAAATGTTTGATTTTGCCTTTTACTTTTAAATTCCAGCATCTCATTCTTGCCTTTTTGTCCTGAAGAGCATTTGAACTACTGCAAGGCCAGTCCATCCTCAATAATTTCCCTTTGAGTGCAGCTGAATAAGCAGAGCTCACTGTAAACTTCCCTTTTGGATCTGCAGCCCACACCCATCTATCCTTTTCAGCTGGATTCAAGTCCTTCATTTTCAGTATAGCATTACAGGATTCTTCAGTGAAGAGAGACTGAATCAAACTCCTATTCCATGATCTTCCATCAACATACATTAATTCTTTAACCCAAGTCAGTTGTAAGCTTGACACTTCAGATTTAAGAGCAGGTATACCTGTTGGAAGATCAATCACCCATGGATGAGCTAGGATTTTTGTATTCAAACCATCTCTGACTGTCCTTCTGATGTCCTTTCTATAGATTGATAGGACTTTCACCCATGATTTCCAGAGCCAAGAGGCTGACTGGTTAGGTTTTGCATCCAACACAGATCCAGCTGGAAAATATTTCTCCTTCATCACTCTTGTCATCAAAGAATTTGGCTTTGTCAGCAACCTCCAAATCTGTTTCATTATCAGAGAGTCATTAAAAATTCTGATATCCTTGAACCCCAATCCTCCAGAACCCTTTGGTACAGTGATTTTGTGCCAGGCAACCCAACTAATACCTCTCCTCTGATCATCTCCACCAGACCACCAGAATGCTGCACTCAAGCTGGCTATTTTTTTGCATATGCTGACAGGTAGACAGAAGCATGACATCACAAAGATAGGAAGGGCATTCACCACAGCTTTTAAGAGTACTTCCTTCCCTGCTGTTGAAAGGAATCTGTTTTTCCAGCTAATGAGCTTTTGCTTAACTGCATCAGTCACAAACTTAAACACTTCTTTTTTTGCTTTCCCCACACCCATAGGCAAGCCAAGGTATCTAGTTGAATGGCAGCTTTCAATACCCTGCAAACTTTGGCACACAGAGAATTTGGTGGAGGCATTAGTATTTCTACTAAAGAACACAGAAGACTTAGATAGATTCACCCTCTGGCCAGTGAAATTTTGGTATACAGCTAATACCCTTAACAATTCCCTAGCATTTTGAACATCTGCAGCACAGAACATAAGGGTATCATCCGCAAAAAGAAGATGAGATAGAGTAGTTCCTCCCCTGACAATTTTCAGCCCTTGCATTCTATTATCTGTCACAGCTGCTCTAATTAATCTGGAAAGCACCTCAGAGATAAGAATGAAAAGATAAGGGGACAAGGGGTCCCCTTGTCTAATGCCACGAGAAGGAGTCACAAAACCTGAGACTTTGCCATTAACATTGAAAGAATAAGCAGCAGATGATAGACAAGCAAAAACCCACTGCACAAAACACCTATGAAAGCCCATCTGTAACATAGTTTTCACCACACTGTTCCACTCGACACGATCATATGCTTTCATCATGTCTAATTTCACTGCCATAAAACATTTCTGCCCTGATCTGTGTCTATTCAAAAAATGAACCACTTCATGAGCTAGTACCACATTGTCCAATAACTGTCTCTCTGGGATAAAGGCTGCCTGAGTCTCATGAATACAGTGATTTAGAACCATGCTTATTAGATTGTGATTTATTAAGCCTATTTTGAGCTATACTTTAAGCTCAAACTTGTTATACTTTAGCTCTGTGTTATCGAGCCGATATGTGAACTAAACGAGTTGATCAACAATATGTGGTAGACTTGTTTATTAATATTAACGAGCGAGTTAGAGATGTAAATGAAACGAGTCAAGTTTGAGCTTTTAATACTTACTCTTGGGCTTGTTAACAAAACAAGCTCAAATTTGTCTCGTTTATCATTATTAACAAGTTGAGACTAGTACGTCCTTTTCTAGAAGACGTGGTTACAAACTCGAATATCGTGAAAAGGGATTAAGCAAAGATGATGCTCAACTCGGTTTCCGTCTCACAATATCCATGGATAGTTGTCCTAGTGGTTTTTGTCTGTTAAACAAAAATAAACACTCGTGAACTCGACCCGTTTGATAAATGAATCGACATCGAGCTCGTCTAAATTTTGTTTAGTTAACCATAAAGGCTCGAGCCTGATGTCGAATATCAAAAGCTCAAGGTTGGTTAGTTTACACCTCTATTAGTTGCCGGTTCATTCTTGTTGTTCTTCTGACAGTCGAGACAATTTCATTTGGTATTCTACTCAATTTTATTATCAATCGACTTCGATTTTGATGGCCAGTAAGTATGTTTTGTCCCCACTTTTACCAAACCCTCGTTTAGATTTGTTGCTTCCAAAATCTTTCGATCCCAAGCATGCTTGCTCAACAACGATGACGTGGACAATAAGTATGTTTCAGCGATATTTTGTAGACTCGAAGAACGATGCAACACAAGGGCATAAGTATACATCGGATCGAATAAAGACACCTCCTTCTGATCTGCTCCTTCATGCCTATCTCACTCCAGGCCATAGGCACGTCAGACTAGAGATGTTAAAAATATCATGCAATAATTGTTAACTTTAGTTTTTTCTCCTCCAATAGTATATTAATGTTGTTGACGTCTCTAGTACATTTCTGTAGTTAAAATAACAATCATTCAAATAATTTATTGCACAAGCTTATTGAAAATGATTCATTAACTCAAAATTCTTCGTACTAAAAAAATATTTTGTAAAATAACCATTTCTTTAATTGTTTATTAATATATCTTTCATATAAATACAAGGATTAGAAATTATATTATATTAATGTCCATGAACATTATCAGATATTCTCAAAATGGGCTCGTGTTTTTATTCTAACTCGACTCGATTTTGAATACGATTTGGCTCAAACGAGCTTTAGTTCATAAACACTTAGTTTGTTTACAACTTTATATAGGTCACTGTTAGGTTCGCTATACTTTACGGATTAAAATCGCAGCGGAAATTATACAATATAGTTATCATTTATCAAATAAATACTTAATCCGTAAGTATATATAGCGAATAAAATGATCGGCATCTTTTAAAATCACGTATAAATACGAATTTTGATTTGTAGAGAATTTCAAAAATTACTTTTAATTTTCTTGAAATAGCGACGATGAAGAAGAAATCAATTCTCGGTTATGTGGTTATCACCGTCTTCTTACTCCATAAGAGATCCAAGTGTCTCCCCTCTAATTGAGTCCACCCATTTGGATTCCGACTCCGAGAACAATTTTTTCGCTAGTAGAAATTTCTCAGTTTTCAATTAGTATAGGAATTTAATTAAAGAGAAGATTTTAATTTTATTTCTTGTTATGGGACATAATTTTTCTTATCTTCACTTTCTCAAAGTGCAAGACAATTTCTCTTTCATTTCTCAAAATGCAAGATTTCAATTCATTACCTTTATACATCACATATGTATGTATTTATACTAAAAGTTTATGTATAAAAAATATAATGTTGGGTACAACTATTTTCATATAAAACTAAAGTCTTTGCAAGACTATTCATACCCAAATTTATTAATAATAAAAATAAAAATAAATATGTAGAGTGGGTAACAACTCCCATCTATCATAATTATTTTATTTTTATTAATATTTAATCTTTAATATAAATTAAAGATTAATAATAACAAATAATTTATTAAACATTTTCAATATTATTTGTTAAAATATCTTTATCTCCCAATATAATAAAATCTCCTCTTTTTATAATCATTTTATTATTTGGATTTGAATTTTAAAATCCAACTATTAATTTAGTAATTCCAATAATTACTTAATTAATATCCAAATCCTAATTAATCAATCCAATTGATTAATTTATTTTATTTCTTTAATTGACATCTAATCGAAATTAGATTTAATTAAATAATCAAATTATTTAATTAGATTTTGTCAATTAATCCAACTATTGGAAATACCAATTTCAAAATAGTCATCATCCAAAATTTAGTGTGACCCTTTTAGGTTCACAATTAACACTAGTAGTGGGTTTACAACTCGTTTGTAATTTAAATTAATCTAATTAATTTATATTTTTGAAATTAGCTCCTTAATTTCAAGAACCCACAAATCATGGTAACACCTAGCAAGTAGCATGATCATCTAGTGTTAAGTGAAATAGCAAGTAAACCTTTTCAATTGCAAGTGCATACATGTAAAATCCTTTTGACAACTAATTTCCCGATTAAATCTTGGGCATGAATTTATAAGTCGAAACCCAATTGATTTAATAACTATGATTTCATTTCAAGTTTAGTGATTCCTTTATGAATCCATATTCATTCTGCCTTGGCCAAGGTCTTTGAATCACAAACTATGAAAAACATAGGAAATTCACTTATCAATATAAGTGTCGAATTCTTTGTTGGCCGCAGATAAACCTCCATACATATTAATACAGTACCCAAAATATCCCTTTTATGATTGTCCAACAATCAAAGGATAAATCAAAGTAAAGTACAATATGCACAAGATTACTATCGTGCCTCAAGTCAGAGGATCAATCATGTACTATTGCAACATGAAAATTCTTATTCGACAGTTAAAAACTTCCAGTTAAGAATTTTCATCGGGTCATGTTCAGTGAACTTGTTCTCCAACAAGCACCCGCATATATGCATTCACGTCCACACGCTAATGTTGATGGAATGCAACATTCTCATTCGATGAGCATACATCATATGCACAAGTCTTACCGAGTTATTCGATGTCCTATCTCGAAACATCCATCTACTTGTAACTTATTTAAGATCACAACTTTAAAGACATGTTCCATGATTGCCATCATATGCGCAACCATGCCTCATAGCTAATAATGATCTAAGGACTTTATCATATGTGCAAATATAGGATAAATGCAAATACATAAGATAAAGCTATGCCTCAAAATAATATAATTTCCAATAAATTGTTTTATAAGTAGAAATTAATCCAATTTGAGTGGAACGTCGGGTATTCTACTCTAACAGTTGTCACCCTCCCCCATGAATACAAAGATTTGAACTAACGTGCGATGAAGATCGTGTATCTCGATACCTTGGTTTATGTCGAAAGGGCGCGTTAACGGCCTTAGTTCTTCTCTATAAATTATGTAGAAGGGCGCACTATCGGCATTCCTTCTACACGGTTTGCGAAAACAACGCACTGACGGCCTTTGTTTAACACAAGAGAGTTGTGCTCGAAAAAGCTTTTCTTAATTCTTCATTCATAATTTATAATCGGATGACAATGATAACTATTTACATAAAAGTAAGATTAATCCCAATAGGAATCCATTCCTAACTTATGGAAAGTAAATAGCTCAAATCCTAATAATATCTAAACTAATTAACTCTTAAATAAACTAGAATAATTTAAGCAAGAAAATAATATAATTATTAACCTTCAAGAATCAGCCAATATCTTCCAAGATTCCCGAACATCTTCTAGAAGGATCTCGGTCAGCTTGAATCTCAAGTCACGCCAACCCCTCTCGCTTCCCAAGCATCGCCGACCTCCTGGCGATTCGTGCATGTTGTTTCGGTCCTTCGCTCGGCCTTCTCGGGTCATCTCGGCCTTTGACCCTTCTCGTCCTCGAAGATCGAAACCTCCATTCTCATCATTCCCGCCCCCTTTGAATATGTCCTTGTCTTCAAGGACATGACTTACAAATCATCATCCTCTCCTCCGACGGACAAAAGTTCACTCGAGACGTCTCCCTTGTCGACCTCCACCTCAAAGTATCCCAGGAATTCAAACGTGAACATTGGTTCCATGTCAAAAAATCCCAGAAATTTGCATGACAAAGTGACTCCTCTTCGAAAAATCCCAAAAACTCTAACGGAAACGAGTATTCCTCGCACCAATTTTCGTGATCCGGTCTTCACGGCCTTCAACCCTCGTGTTACTCGATGGCGCCATGCCACCACCTCAAGAATTGTTGTCCGCGTATGACCCCCCATGTCGTGGCTCTATGCGCGTCTTCGTGCGTACCACGCCCCAATGTTCGGTGGATTTGGGTGGAGACTTGATCCCCCAGTGAGCCATCTTCTTTTCGAGCCACTCTAAATTTTGGAAATTTAATTGTATGCGCTTGTCTCCTCCATACGATCCCGATCAACTTTTCTCAATGAAAGCACTAATGATAAAGATCGTTTATCTCGATACCTCAGTTTGTGTCGAAAGGCACGTTAACGACATTCCATCTTCACGATAGATTGCGTAGAAGGGTGCACTATCAACCTTCCTTTTACAAGTTTGCGAAAACAACGCACTGACAGCCTCTGTTTAACACAAAAGAGTTGTGCTCGAAAGAGATTTTCTTAATTCTTCATTCATAATTTAAAATTGGATGACAATGATAACTATTTAAAGAAAAGCAAAACTAATTCTAACAACAATCAACTCCTAACTTATGAAGAGTAAATAACTCAAATCCTAATAATACCTAAATTAATTAACTCCTAAATAAACTAGAATAATTTAAACAATGAAATAATATATTTATTATTATCCAAGAATCAGCCAATATCTTTCACTATTCCCGGCCATCTTCTAGAAAGATCTCGGTCAGCTTGCACCTCAAGTCACTCCAACCCCTCTCGCGTCCCAAGCTTCACCGACGAGTTGGCGGCTCGTGTGTGCTGTTTCGGCCCTTTGCTCAATCTTCTCGGGTCGTCTCGGTCTTCGACCCTTCTCGTCCTTGGATGTCAAAACCTCCATTCTCATCACATATACACAAATCTTAATTGTGATGCCTGTTAAAGTTACAGTCGAACAAAAAGAAAGAAAAACAAGAGGAACTCATGAGCTCAAGATATTTTCATTCAGGGACCGATCTATATATTCTTTCGGGAGGGGGGGCAGGCATTGTCCCTCCTAAGATTTGCAATTTTTATTATAAGTATATCATTTTTCACATAAACTCACACAGTTATATTAAAATAGTATTTGTATTACTCTTTCTACTAATAATTCAACATCAATTATACTCTTTTTACACTTTTGTATAACATTTTTTGTAATTTGAATAAATTGAATGTATGGTAAATATGTAAAAAAATAAAAATTGGTAATTTTTGAAAAAGAAGACCATATAAGATATGCTTAATGAAAAAAAAAAATTATCAAATTATTAGTATTGATCAATCATTAATGAAATTCATGAGTTGGGAGAGCTTTCAATGTAAATTTGTTAATGTCAAGGTTTGAAACTTTATAATTTATATTGCATGTATGATTTTATAATACAACTTTCTATTTTTTATGTACATTATTTTTTATTATTAAAAAATATATACCCCCAAGATAAAATTTCTCGATCCGCCCATGTTTTCATTTCTATGATTTCTCAATGATTGGATAATGATAGAGTATTCTAGATCCTAGGACACTTATTGAATGATCATTAGTCTAAGCTAGAGGACAAAACTTCTCCAACCAATTTGTGCTCTTGGTGCATGTTCATGGTACTATTCTCCTTGGTGCATGTACTAGCCTCCACGTCCTCATGCTGCTCATTATCTGCTCAACCTTCACCATTTAGCTTAATCTTGCTAACAATGCCTACACAATGATCTCATCTCAACTTTAAATTCTTTATAAGTAATGTATATTATCTTCATCAGGGACGGATCCAGAAAATAAAAATAAACTGGGCTAGAATTAAATACTCATTATAATAAAAAACACATAATATTTTTTCTTCAAATATTCACTAAAGTTGTGTCCGACGAGTTTTTACAGAGTAAAATTCGTCAATAATAGAATCTATGTTTATGCTATTAGTAAGCTCATGCCATCCCCGATCTTATTGCGAAGTGTTGTCTTCACATGCTTCATGGCTGAAAATGCTCGTTCGATTGTAGCAGTAGAAACCGGTAACGTCAGAACTAGATGGATCTATCTAGTTAACATAACGTACACTTTCGATCTACCACTCTCTGTTAATTTCTGGCATATGTCAACGAGCGTAGATGCCTGAAAAATCTTAAGCACATCATGCTTATAATGAATTAACTCATATTCAAAAGTCACAATATCTTGAGGTGTAAAATCTTCCGGATAGAACTTTCTCGCAAGCTTGCAAATATCATCACTATTAAATGATTCAAAAGAATTTTTAGGATCCAAAGCCACAGTGAGAGAAATAAGTTCGATAGAGGCATCATTAAACCGTACGTTCAACTCCATCAAAATGAAATCAATTGTTTCATTTAAGATGTCAAAGTGGTAATGATGTTCAATTGTGGTATGTCCGCGAGAACGACCAACCTTGTAAAAGTCATCTAAGTTCGGAACATCAATACCATTTTTCGAGCAAAAAACTTTAACATCCTCAAGAAATGCCATCCAACCAGATTCTCTTAAATCTTGAAGAATATTTTTTGTGGTAGACACAAATGTGATAGCCGTCACTATATCTTAAGTTTTTCTTTGAAGTACCTGGCAAAGAGCATCAGTGATTCTAAAAATTTTGTGCATCAAATGCAAGACAAACACAAATTCAAAGGTTGCCATATTTCTATAAACCCCACGAACTTCAGCCTTAGATCTTCCACTCGAACAATGCTCCATGAGATATTCAAACACTTTGCAAGTGGCGGCATACATATCAATAAGGCTCTTCACGGAGTTATAATGAGAGCTCCAACGAGTGGTTCCAGCACGTTGCAAGTTACCACTTTGGTTGACACCATATCCCGAGTCTCGCTCTTCATTAGCTAATAAATCCTCATTTTCTTGTCTTTGAGCTGCTCGCAACTCATAAACACGCTTTGGAGAAGAAGTAATGATATTAACAACATTATCCAAGTGAGAAAGAAACTCCCAAATAACAATAACATCCTGTGCAGCAGAAATCAATGTCAATTGTAACCGATGTGCAAAACAATGAATATAATAAGCATATGGGCAATCTTTGATAAATCATACTTGAAGACCATTCCACGAATCACGCATATTACTAGCACCATCATATCCCTGTCCTCTCATTTTTTTAACATGGAGATCATGATGACAAAGAATGGCACAAATCTCTTTTATCAAATTTAATGAAGTGGTAGCGACAACACTTTTGATTGAAAAGAAACGTTCAGTCAACGTTCCATTATCATTGACAAACCTCAAAATAATGGCCATTTGCTCTTTTTTGATATATCTTGTGCTTCATCAACAAGAATACAAGAATGCTTACCCTCAACTTCTTCACGAATCATTTGGCGTACTCTATTGCCCATAATATTTAGAATCTCCTTTTGAATTTTTGGAGCAATGTATTGAGCATTTTTGGGTGCATTCTCCAACACAACTTCATTAACTTTAGCATTTATACTAGCAAAAGCCTTGATCAATTCAATAAAATTTCCACGATTTGAAGAAGAAGATGACTCGTCATTGTCTCTGAACGAGCAACCTTGAAGTGCTAACCATCGAATGCTCATTATTGAACTCTTCTAGCGTAAATGGTTTCTCTCTTTTTCAATTTTCGACTAGGCATACAAGACTTTGTCTATATGTCCAGAGGGCCTCATCAAATCCTCTGCTCTTCTAACACACATAGTATGAGGTGATAAAGTTGTAGAACCAATGTGAGTAAGAAATGCACATTTATCTCCTTGACTTATTCACTTCCAATTATGAAATTCTTCCTTTACTAATGATGAAGCATTATGCATAGTAACTTCACTTAAGAACAAAAAGCAGTAAAAACAATAGGCTCTATCCGTGGTGGGTGAATATTCTAGCCAATGAAACTTATCAAACCACCTTTTCTGAAAGCTGCGATTTTGGACACCAAATTTTTTGGTCGGATATGTTTCCATTTTCGGTTGATAAGGTCCCGCTCTTAAATATTCCCATCTAATTCCATCTCTGGGGTGAACGGGATATTCACCTATTAGCTTTCTTTTTCCCGGATCTTGCTCAATGTAAGTAGTCGTGTTCGAGTCTGGCTCTGGGAGAATTGGAGCGATGTGCGGCGAAAGAGAATCATCATGTTTGTTCTGCACCGTATTTGTTGTGCTTTCACTAGTTTGACGATCCTGTTTTTTAAATTATCGCATTTTTTTTTCATTTTTTGCCAAAAATAATAATGATGTCGTTCTATTTGTTGCAGTCCAATAGTTATGGGTCAAAACATGTAACTTTTGGCGTTAGAATCAGGGGCGGAGCCACCCATGGGCTAGGGTGGGCTCCAGCCCCAGGTAATTTTAAAATTAAAAAAAAAAAAATANCATCCCAAATTTCCCATCCACGCTTTAGCGGCCTTCAAGCAAACCTAGCAAAGACCAAAGTCCAGACCTCCAGTTTCACTACATGCTCAGACGCCGTCAATTTCCACGGCTCCACCGGTGCACCGCCGGACCTGGTTCTACGGCCGCTTATCTCACTGGTAAGAATCGAATATCCACTTGTGGATAGGGTTCATAATTAGATTTATTTAGATTGTATGTAATAGTTTATGCAACTGGCATTCATTTTGACTATGAAGAGAAACATGATATGCAATGTCCTAAGCTAATCTGATTGGAGTGATGCTGCCAATATAAGTCATAACTGAGAAAAAATAGAAATGTGTTACATACATACATTTCATTGCGGGAATTAAACATGAATTTATTTATTTTTATTTATTTATTGAAATGTTCTCACAAGTGTGTCCAATTTTCTGTCCAAATTGTTGGTTTTTTCTGGTGAATTTGGGCCCACAAATGGGAAGAAGTTATCACTTATTAGCAAACCCTACCCTTTTGGTATTATTGGGTACTGAGGTTATTTTGATTTTTGATGGTGTGGAAAAATGGTAAAAATGTTCTTTGGTGTACTTGTTTCACTTGTAGTCTCTAATTTATGTTAAAGTTTATATTAATTGGGAACATGTTTTTAGCTTAATTGTACTTGTTAATTCAACTTGATCATGTACTCGATCCTTTTAAAGGTGTTGATGCTTGGCCTTCATAATATGATTGTGTACAAAAACCCACAATGCATTATTGATTACTTTTTTTTTTATTTATTTTATTATTATTTTTAGTTTGCTTATATAATCTAAATGCTTGATTAATTTACTATTTTTTGTTAAGTTGATAGGTTTTAATTATAATGGAGGGTCAAAGAACGAAGAAAAGAAAGACGATCAATTCGTTCTTTAAGCCAAAAGAGCATACGTCAACAAGCGAAGATCGTCCTTCTAATTATGATGTTGCCGCCTCTATTGATATTAGCTCTCTTGAACGTGACCCGGCATTGCGTACCCCAATATGGAAATGTCTCGTCGATCAAAGAGATGAAATGAGACGAGCTTATATTAAGATGAGACCGTATCAACCTATCCAGAAAGAATATCCAACGACGAAATTCGGAGTTCAAAATCGGAGATTTCAAAGCAATTGGTTCAAGAAGTTTACTTGGTTAGAGTACTCTCCTTCTAAGGATGCTACGTTTTACTTCCTGTGTTTCTTGTTCGAAAATAAGCAAGCTCGAAATCCAACATTTACTACAGAGGGATTCAAGTATTGGAAACGAGTTAATGACGGAGATAGGTGCTCCTTCTTACAACATATTGGAGGCCCTACTTTATCACATAATATTGTTGCAGCCTCCATTGATTGTTTGATGAATGTGCCTCATCATGTTGATAAGCCAACCAACGCACAAACTTTAGAGGAGAAACAAAAGAATAGATTGCGGCTAACAGCAACTATTGAAAGCATATGATGGCTCACTTTGAAAGCATGTGCATTTAGAGGAGATTATGAATTTACACTATCTACTAATTGTGGAAATTTTATAGAAATGATAAAGTTCATGAGAAGAATGAATGATAGTATTGGAGACGTAATTTTAGGGAATGCTCCAAGAAATGTGAAGTATACTTCTCCAGAAATTCAAAAAGATGTTCTGAATATTCTTGCTCACCAAGTGAGATCCAAAATTCGTGAGGAAGTTGGAGCCGGGAAATTCTGCATTTTAGTGGATGAAGCGAGAGATAATTCCAACAAAGAGCAGATGGCGATTGTGTTGAGGTTTGTCGATATTGATGGCTTTATAAGAGAACGTTTTTTTGCTATTGTTCATGTCCTTGATACAACCGCCACGACACTAAAGAATGAAATATTGGATGCTTTAAATCGATATGATTTACAAGGTCACAATATACGGGGACAGGGTTATGATGGTGATAGCAACATGCGTGGCTCATGGAATGGATTGCAGGCTCTATTCTTGAAAGATTATTCGAGTGCATATTATGTGCTCTGTTTCGCGCATTGACTTCAGCTATCATTGGTTGCAGCTGCTGGAAAAAAAGTATCTATTTGGTTATTTTTTTCAAAATTGACTGATATCGGTAATTTTATAAATGTCTCTCCCAAACGCCATTGTGATTTGCAAGTTGCTCAAAAAAATGAAATTTCACATATGGTAGCAATGGGGCAGCGTGATACAAGTAGAGGGTGTAATCAAGTTGGGAATTTACTCAGGCCAGGAAAAACTCGGTGAAGTTCTAATTTTGACTCACTTTGTAGTATGATAGATATGTATAGCTCCGTGATTGTCGTGTTGGAGAAAATGGTGGATGAGGGATCTTCTATTTCCATTCGAGGTGAAGCGAGTGGTTTTTTGATTGCAATGAAATCTTTTGATTATATATTCATATTACACTTGATGCAAAAAATAATGGGAATAACAAATTTACTTTGTCGGGCATTGCAAGAGAAGTCTTTAGACATTTTAAGTGCAATGGACAATATTTCAACTACTAAAATGTTAACGTTGAGAGAAGAAGGTTTTTATACCCACCTTCAAATTGTGAAGGAGGTTTGTGTCAAGTATGATATTGAGGTGTCTGAAATGGAAGGTCACTATAAATCCGCTACACGTCGATCAAGTTATCAAAATGATTCAATCACAGTTGAGCATCATTATCATTTTGATGTATTTAATCCCGCAATAGATTTTCAAAGTAGAGATGAATAGTAGATTCAAGGATGAAGCGGTTGAACTACTTAAGCTTAGTTGTGCCTTGGAACCAAAAGAAGGTTGTAAGTTGTTCAATGGTGATCATATTCATCGTTTTGCCGAACGCTTCTATCCTCTTGATTTTGATGCTCAACATTTGCTCCACTTGAGATTGCAATTGAACCACTAAGAGTTTGATGTCATTAGTACTGAGAGATTTAAAGATTTACCGACTATTTCTGAATTATGTCGAAGATTAGTTGATACAAATAAGTAAATAATCTACAACTTGATTGACCGGTACAATTGAAATTGTCTTTAAGTCATTTTTTGTTAATTAAATTCTAGTATATTTATTCGATCTAATTTATTTAATTTATTTTTCAGGTTAATTCGTCTTGTTTTGACTCTCCCCCCGTCTACGGCAACTATAGAGCGAGCGTTTTCGGCTATGAAACTTGTCAAGACAGTTCTTCGTAACAAGATGGAAGAGGAATTTTTGGCAGATTCCATGACTATTTACATTGAAAGAGAGTTGGTCGAAAAGATCAGTACTAATACTATAATCGCGTTTGAAACTTAAAAAAAAATCGGAGATCGCAATTTCATTAGCCCCAAGTATTTTCAAATCCTAGCTCCGCCCCTGGTTAGAATGATACTTCATTCGTCGAGTCATTCATCCACATAAGCAAGGTCGTGATTTGTCAGCAAAATCCGGTGCAATCCGTCAACTCATCGTTGATTGACCAATAATTGCATGATTTTATGAATTACGATTCCCAAATAAAAAAAATGTCTTATTTTGCCAATGGTCACAAGTTATTCGACAAAAAATTAAATTTTGCCGATTATTTAACCACCTTTATCAACAAGCTCATTTAAAACTCGACCTAACCCGACAGATCAGACGCTGACGCTACAGCTCTGCGATAGTTGGTACTTGACCGCAACCCCGACCATGACCCCACGCCCTACGGGTATCACCGCCGGACAATCCACGTGCAGATGGACACGACCCGTGATGATCGGCCCTAACCGCCATCTAATCCGCCCGTTGATCCTAATGTCGAGCGGGATTGACCCGCCCGCCGCATCTTGGGCAAGGGCGAGCCCATTGTACGGCGCTACGGGGATTGAGTCCCCGTACACGAGCGGAGACCACACGTCGACCCCCCGCGGGACCTGGTAGGCCGGCGGGATGGCCGCGAAGTAGGTCACCTGCTGGCTCCGGTAGTCAGCGTACGCGTGGAGGGAGTCGTAGTAGACGCCGGTGTTGCCATTGGGGTTGCGGGCCGACACAGTTACTTGGACGGCGGCCGAGATGGCGTTGGGGGCGGCAGAGAGGTTGAGGCGGAAGACGGTGGCGTCCTCGAGGGTGAAAACGGGCTTCGAGGGGCGTATGATTGTGAAGACAAGGACACTGACGAGGATAGCGGCAACGACAAGGGCAAAGAGGCACGCGAGGAGGCGACGGCCGTCGAGCTTCTGGTCGGCGCTGATTTTTTCCGACATGTTGGGAGCTTCCTTTTGTTTTGGGGGGGTTTTGGGGTTGAGAGTAATGAGACATATATAGAGGGTTTTTGGGTGGGGGTAGTTTGGGTATTTGTAGAATTATGGTATTTTGGAAGTATATTGTAAGTTTTGGTTGTCATGTATTTTTAGAATTATTGTATTTAATTACGGTTGTCAAGTAAAATTTTGAAGGTAATTATATATTTGCTAATATCTTGAGTTTCCCAAAGTTTTGTTTTGGATTGCTGTGGAAATTTTTAAATAGTTATACCATTGAGACATTGTATAGTCATACCTTAGATAAAGTTGAATTAACTATATTGTATAAATATATGTACACTTACTCAAGCAAATCACATTTTAAGATATAATATAAATATCTATAATTTTTTGGTAAACAAAGTTCTAAAAGTTAGTTAATCTAACAATAGCCTTTGTGTATTATAATACTCATGTATTGAACACCTACGTTTGTGATAGGAAAATTAAAATAAAAAGTTTAGTTAGTTTAATAAATATATTTCAGAATGAATTAAGGATGTTTTAACTAAGTTAAAAAGTTTAGTTAGTTGAATAAATATACTTGAAAATGAATTAATGAGTTTTCGCAAATCATTTGGCCTTGGATGATGAAAGGCACAAAAAAAGCAAGTGAAAACAATAAAAGTGGAGCATCTNACTTTTTGCCAAATGAGATAAGATACTTTTTGGCCCTTGGGGCTGACATGCAAATCGCCAAATGAAGCCAAAGGATTAAGGATATCCCAAAACATCTTCCACTTTTTTATCTGACAAATTTAACCCCAACTCTAATTGCAATATAATCTTCTTCTACACAAATGTCCCTATACAATATCGTCCTTGGAGTTTGAGAAGCCTCAGACTTTTGTGCTGCATATGAGAAGAACAAAAGAAACTTGCAAAATGTGAGTATATTATAACATTTGGCTTTTCAAAATGTATACTGCATTCTAAAAGGCACTGTGTTCATTAATACTGACCTAATAATCTCAAATATCAAAGTGTGAACAGAATCATTTTGAGCTACATGCTTGTGATGGTGCCTACATATCGATTGAAAGGGACAAAATGCCGAAAGTGAGAAAAAGAATAAGAAAAATGATGCATCCGTAGTGTTTGATAGAGGAAGAATCCAAGCAACTGGATAAAGAAATAAAGTAGAGGAAAAGGAATATGTAAGGATCGAACAAGATTATATATTCTACGCAGATAAGAAGCACCACAAATATCTTCCAAGATTTTTTTGGGTTCAAAGTTCAAAATTGAAAGAAAACAGAACCCTACTACTGGTATAGTACAAGTGCCCCATAAGCTTAGGCTAAAATAGTTCATATTACAAGTTTTAGAACAATAAGCAAAATGCCAGAATTNAAAAAGTATCAAGTTCAAAAATTCACAAGGACCCCATGAAGATGAAGCCGTTAGCAAGAAAACAACTATCTTTCATAAACTTTATAGGAAGATTGTGATACGAAAGAAAAAACATTACCTTAATCGATTTTTTGGGATAACATAAAGCATATTAACTCAAAAACATGCATGTTCCTCAAAGATCATGAAAACATTTATCATTTTAATATGACTGTCGAAGTCATAGCACTGTAGAAATCAATTGGAAATCAGGGGTAGATTAGCAAATCACGGTTCACGTAAATCTACCAATTGTTGGCAAAAACGAAACATGAATGTGCAACCAACAATAAAAAAACTACTTGTCACAAATTATCTCGATTCGTAATAACACACGTCAAGGAAACATCTAGAGTCACACGACTTGTCACACAGTACCGAACTCAAGCAATCAGAAACTCTCACCTGGAACTATGATCAGTCGATCAAGTTAGAAATGTAAGTTGCTAACAATAAAAAGGAAGTCAATAACAAGACAGACAATGATCAATCATACTAAACACGTAACAACTTCAACGAGTAATATCTTAAGCCACATAACATCATTTCACAAAATCATGTAACCTTCAAACATTCACCAAAATTAACATCATTTCATTTCCTATAAAGATAAACCTCGCATTCTGGATATGGGTTCAAGAAAATACTGCTCGTTTTACTCGATGCAAAACCTGCTTAATCGACTCAGCCAGTTCAATTCGCAAAGTGCCGCCATTAAAACTGAGATCTGTTTCAATTGAGATTTGGCTTCTCGTGGCCTGGGCCAACGGCGGGCGGTGAACCTCCGAAAGCAGGACCTGCTGGGGTGGATAGAACAGAGAGATTTCAATTCGGCTGTATATGGCCCTCAGACGGCGATTAGGGTTTGTGAGGAGGAAGGTGATGTTGCAGACAGCGGCGGCGTCTCCGGCGGCCATGGCGGCGGAGACAATACGAAGCTGGGGGAAGGTCAGGTGCAGGGTCAGATACATCAGGACGGAGGGGCTCGCGAAGAGGAGGAAAACAGAGAGCCCCCAAATTAGGGACTCTCGCGGCGGAGGAAGGGCCGACGGTACAGATCCCGGACGTACGCAGCGCGTTGTGCCGTCGGGAGAAGATGGTCACCGTTGGCTGAGCTTCCGCCGCCGGAGGACGCCATTGGTGATGGGAGGGGTTTTGGAGTGTGGGATGAAGCTTTTGGGGGTTAATCGAAGGCGTTATGTAGACGGCTGGCGGTGGAGGGTTTGAAGGGGGCACGTGGAGGAAAAGAGCCAAAAATGGTGGCCTGAGCTCCGCACGAGATGGCGGGGGAGCCATTTTTGTCGTAACGCCGGCTTTTGGCGGCGGTTTGCTTTTCATCCTTTTTTGTTTTTTCGGCATTGTTTGTGAGCTCTACAGACTCCAGAGCTCCTCCAATTGCGCCTCTGGATTTTAGCAAAAATGGAGGGAAAATGAAAAAGGAAATATCTAATTGCTGGCAATGGCAACTAGAGCTCTTCAAACAAACTTAACAGTTGGCTAATACAACTTGACTTGGCTCGTGAAATCTTGTATTTGGCTTGTTCGTTTACTCTGGCTCGGTCCTTACTGATTCGTATTTATGACTTCGAAGCAATCTGCTGTGTTTTTGGTTCCGATGAATCCAACAGGTGCGATACTAAAATGAGTTGAGCTTGAACAACTAATAAAATAAACTCACGAACAACTCGTTTTTTTCATGAGTCTTCAATAAAACAGTCGAGCCAAATTTATTTGCAAACAAACACTTCATGTTTCTGAAAAACTCATTTAAGGTTTTTGATCTATAATGCGAATCAAGTTGAGCTTGAGAATCTTTGGCTTGTTTTTTAAATGAGCATGAACTCGAACAGAGGCTGCTCGACTTGGCCCGACTCGATAACGACAACTTGTTTGATTCAGTGAATTAAAAAAAGTTTAGAGGCCGAGTGAAAATGTTTTACTTTTCTTTTTTTCCTTTCCAAAACATAAACTATTGTTTGTCTATCTATTAAATGAAATTGAGCTAGAACACAACTTAGTTCGACTCATTAAATCTCGAATTTAATTCGTCTCTTTGTTTAAAAGAGTCGAGCTCAATGGCTAACCAACACTAGTCTTTCCAGCGGACTTTGAGCACTCACCGTTTCATGTCACCCATCCCATAATTATCCCAAACACGTTTAACCTTGGAGTTCTTATGAATCTGGTGCGGAAAACAGAGTACAATTATTGATATGACTTTTACAAATCAAGTCCTTTAAGCTTTATCAGTTTTTTCTCATAACGTAACCTGAGGTATTACATAAATTCATTCTTAATTTAACATAAATTCATTCTTAATTTAACACAAAACATAAAATATTTATCCAAACGGACTTTTATGCATCCAAAATAGTCCATTTGAAAAGTATTTCCAATTATAGGCAACATAGCTCCTAATATCACCACCTTTCTTTTGTAACTGCAATTTTATCACGACCTTTTTACTTTTGCAAATTATATTG
This sequence comes from Striga asiatica, assembly GCA_008636005.1. Classification (NCBI taxonomy): domain Eukaryota; kingdom Viridiplantae; phylum Streptophyta; class Magnoliopsida; order Lamiales; family Orobanchaceae; genus Striga; species Striga asiatica. The sequence continues at coordinate 541,350 of BKCP01006626.1, forward strand.
CAATCTCCAGTTTGTTGTAAATCGATGCACGAGTTCTGAAGATCAACCTTAAAAAAGCTGATATGACCGAATAACAAACTTAAGATTGTGGTATAGTTTGCACAGGTTCTTCAAATCGGTGCACCGATTCGCAACAAACTGAAAATTGTGATATTATTTACAAAAGTGAAAAAAGTCGTTATTAAATTGCAATTTCAAATAAAGTCACTTGATATTAAGGACAAAACAACTAGTAGTTTAATTTATACAATGCATAGCTAATTTTGCACTAAATCAATCTTACCATTTTTTTTTTTCTACCATATGCACAAATTTTACAAACCTCAGCTCAATCAAAGAAACTATCAAACCTATAATTTAATCAAAACATTTGCATGCATGCATGCATGCATCACATCACATGCTTATCAAGCAGTGGGCCCCACCGCCTCCGGTCAGCCTCCCCTCGTCGGACCCCTCCGTCTCCACCCGGAGCTCGTCGAACGCCACCGTCAAGCTATGCTCTCCTCCCGACGTGACGTTTACCGTCATCGCCAGCCTCAGTCCGAACACCGCTCCCCCGGCCTCCCACTCCCGGGCGAGCTCCGGCACCATCACGTTGTCCACGTCCACCATCCCTCCCCCTCNCCTCCACCCGGACCCTCAACTCGCCCCTCGCCCCGCCCTCCACCCCGAACGCGCGCTCGGACGAGAACCCGAGGATGTATCCCCGGTAGAGGACCACGGAACGCACGTGCCGGAACCTGAACGACGCATCTCGGTTCCCATTGGCGACGAGGAGGGTCGCGTCCCAGAAGGCCGTCAGGCCGACTGGGCCCGCGGTGAAGTTGGAGACTCGAAGGGACGAGACCTCGAATTCCGGGGCCTTCACGCCGTAGAGGAACCAGACGGCGAGGCTCGTCATGCACATGCACGCGAGGAGGAGTGTCGTGAGGACGAGCATGAAGCGGCCGAACGTGGCCGGACGGGGCGGGGGGCCCACCGGAGAAGGCGGCGGTTGGTGGTGGTAGTAGTAGTTGTAGTGGTCGGGCGGGTAGGGTTGCGGAGGCCCGACGGGTATGGCGGGCGGGTATGAGGAGTAGTTGTAGTAGGGTTCGTGGTGGAACGGGTTGTGGTTTTCGGGTTTTTGTTTCGGGTCCGTGGATTGGGAAGGTGATTCGGTTCCCATTGTTGTTGTTGTTGTGTGTGTTTGTTTTTCTTGATTTATGGTGGTTAATTAAAATTTCCTTCTCCCTGTGAGAATAGTTTGTTATTTTCTCTCAATCAGGGAGAAGATTGAGTTTTTTTCTTTCTTTTTTTTTCTTGGAGTGTTTAAACTTGAGGAATAGTAGGTAATGTTGAAGAGGGTAAGAGGATTGTCAAGGTTAGTTTTATGGTTATTGAAGGCAACCGTTGATTTTGAAATGGATTGAGGTCTGTTAGTGTATTGTGGTGTGGAGGTCATAAAGGAGAGTGAAAAATGGGGTAAATGAAACAAGACGTGGTGAAGAAAAAGTTTTAACCGGTGGGTAGATTCGATTCTACATGTGCAGTGTGCATACATTGGGTTTTCACTTTTTGATCACATGCACATACATATATAATACAAGGTGCGTGTTGATATATAGTTTGTGTTTCCAAATTAGAATTTGTTTTGCTAAATTAAGTAGGAACATACAATTGGTGTGTACAGATTGGGAGAGTTCCTTAGGCTACTTTAATTTTATAAATTTTATGGAATATTAATAAAACTAATCGCAGTTACACTATTAGGTTGTCTAATAGTTAAACGGTGAATACTAATTATATACTTAAAATATCATACTTTAATTCAATATTGATAGGGTACTCCCTAGCACCTCTTAGTAGGTCATTTGGATCGGGAACATATCGGATGCGACTAACCCAGACCGGAGGCAGCTCAGAAGAAACTAGCTCGGCTCGAATTGGACCAGGCCCGCAGTTATCGTCGGGTCAATTCCATTTCATAAAAAATGACAAATCTGAACTTTCGGTTCTAAATTGAACCCGACCCAATCTATTGACTGGCCATGTCCAGCGGCGCCTAATTGTTCGAGCGCGTAGAAGGGTTGTCTAGACAAAAATCAGCGTGCCCAGGTACAGCCTAGCGCCTAGACAGCGTCTAGCTTGATTTTTAATACAATGCTTGTCATACTTTTTAAAAGAGTTTCTAACTTGAGCATCAGAAATTTTACGCCGGTCGAATTAGGTTTTGCATATCACTCGTCTCACGACCTAACATCAACAAAGTGAACTTTAAATATATATTGATAGTACTTCAAAAACAGAAAAAGAAAGAAAGAAATAATACCCAATTTATTAGTTTAGTTCGAAGTTCAGAAGTGTAGTTCAGATTTTTAGAATTTTATTGCGTGATTCATGAATGTTCATCTTCCTTTTATTATTTATAGGTTTCGAATGAACAATCAAGTCGAACACCCTCTCGAACTTACAAATTGTGTTCAAATTTTGGTCCGTTCAATAAATCAAGTTGAGTCAAACCGATTTGTTTATTAAACGAGCACGGGCTGGAATAACACCCTTGTTTATCTTAACAAAATTAAACCATGAGATTAACACAATTTTCAGCCGTAAAAATGTGAGCAGTAGTCGTTACGTAAAATCGGCATCCAAATTTTCATGATTATTAAAAAAAAAAAAAAAACTATCTGCAGTACAGGGATTATTTAAAATCTATCATGCGTCTTTGTTCGTTCAAGGTCTTGCCTTCGAAAAAATCTGCCAGCATACTTTCTAGATCTTCTGGGCTATATCTGATGTACTTTTGTGGGTTTTGCCCACCCTCAATCATAGGCCTAACCCAAACAAGTTCAATCAGTTACTTGAGTCAACTTGTAAGAAACGAAAAGATTTTAAAAGGGGTCTCACAAGTCAAAACTAGTTCCAAAAATAACCAGTCGGAATCCATTTAATCAATAGTAGTCTTGTAATCTCGTAATGTTTGAAATTGGTCAAATTTGAGAATAATGTTTAGCTTTAAATCCGAAGTCGAACTCATATTCAATGTAAATATGTGCAAAGTGTCAATTTCTGACCAATTTAGATTTTCAACAAAAATTGTCTTCGGATTGGTGAATATTGTAAAAAATTACTACTATCGATTACTTGGATCCCAATATAACTACTGACATCCATATTTATGAGCAACAGTTTTTGAAATTATTTCTCTCTTTGTTCCCTTTTATCCCAAATTTTATAAAGAAAATATAACAACAATAATGCCCTTAGAGCTTGCTTGTTACAAATATATTGGTATGTAATNAAAAAGTTGTTATAGTTAGTTGTTAGTAGAATTATTAACTTGTATTAAAATAATATTTAAAATAAAATAATTAAAATCGATTTGATGTAAAAGTAAGAGATAGATGATTGAAAGTGATAGTTAGTAAAAATTATGTGAGTAGATAAATAATGAATTAAAGTTGATGTGATGTGTAAGGATGATTGATTGATATTATATAATTATATTGATAATGTAAAAGATAATGGAGTTGAGTTAGATTTTGAGTATAAATTGAGAAAATCTATAAACCAACACACCCTAAGGGCTTGCTTGGATACAAATATATCCGCTCAAAACGAGATTTTTTTATTAATCAGATTTAATTTGTGAAAAATGTGGTATGGTTATTTGTTAGTGGGATTTTGAGTTTATATTACAATAATATTTAAAATAAAATGATTAAAGTTTATTTGATATAAAAGCATGAGAAAAATGATGTGAAGTGATGATTAGTTAAGATTATATACGTGGATGGATAGTGAATTAAAGTTAATGTGATATGTAAAAACGATTGATTGATATTATTTAATTATATTGATAATATAGAGGATAATGGAGTTGAGTTAAAGTTAGTGAGATTTTTTGAGTTCAAATTTTTTTTTTTTTTTTTTTTTATAGTATATTTGTAAACAAGCAAGTTCTTAGTTTTTTCATTTGTGAACTGCACAGGATATATATATAGTGTGCTGTGTGCGTACCCGAATCGTCTGACGAAAGACCTGTATGCGGGCAGTAGAACCTCAGCAACCGCTAGCCTCAGAGATTCTCGTAATTCGCTGTCAGGGACTGTCCATTGGGACTGCCTCTGGTGAATCTCCTCAAACAGCACGTTGAAGTTTCTGAACCTGTCTTTCACCATTGCTCTCGAAACACTCGATGTGCTGCCGATTTCCAAGAATGAGCTGCTGCCGCCTGACTGCACCCCCTGAATCGTTAGGCACTGAAGAATCTGTTTGTGAAGAAATTTGCCCGCATGAGTAAAAAAAGGTCATTAAATTATATTTTTTATGGTGATTACAAATTTTCAGGTATTTTTTCATGCACCTTAGACCAAGCAATCCTTTTGTACTGATTAGCATGCTGCTGGACTACTCGTCTGTGTATCTGAACCCAGTCATCGCCCAACAGATCCTTTGCTTCAGATCTTTGACAAGAAAAATGTCAAAAGTATATTGGAATGTCCATCAATTTTCTTAGGAGGGGAGTTTTAAACATAACATTTAAGCAAATCTATGTACCTGCGAACGGATCTTACAATGTAGTGCATATTGTTCATCAAAAACAGCTGTGTCAAAGCGGGATCTTTATACTGCTTAGATTTCCCATCAAGATTCGTCTGAAGAGCCTGCATTATCCGCGTGGTTATATTCGCCAGCTGCTCCTCTGCATTAGCTTCATGAAACTCTCTAAAGAGTTGTAGCAATGATGAGTGATAGCTGAAAGTATCAAGGAGAAGGGAAGAAAAAATATTACTGTAAGCCATCAGATAAAGCGCGTGAGGAAAAGAAAATGTTATGGCTGTCAGGATAAACTTACTCAAATAAAAATTTCACATAGTTAATCACATAGCTCGTCAGGGGGTGGACAGTTCCGTCAAGAACGGTAGTTTTTGTGGCGTCTTTTTCAACTGCTTCTTCAAAATCACCAAATGTTTCTTGTGCTGTCTGGACCAGTCGTTTCGTAAGGACCACGAAGGCTTCCCGCATTTCGCCACAGAATTTGCTTCTAAATATGGCATCCATCTGTTGAAGTTAAAGATAAGTTCAATACAAGCACGAAAAAATTGTGAAGAAGCTCAAATTTTTCACTACCGGTTCAAAACTATAGTTAAAGATGTCCATTTCTCCATATAATACTTCTCAACATAAGATATTTACGCCTTTTGGAGATAGCTTAACCATCTATAAATCTAAGACTATAATAAAAACAGAGGGAGTTTGAAGATTAAGGATCACCAAATTTTCACTGACCACTGGTTCTTACTCAAAACTGTAACAGAATATACGTCACATTACAAAATTATAAATGTCAAAATATTGATTATAATTTTATTATGAAAACTCAGACCACATTATGTACTTCCAATCAAAATGCCAGAACATCCAAGACATCGCGTCAAGTTTGAAACTATTGTAAGATATTATTCACAAACCAGTGACGGATATATCTAGTGATTAAGAACATTTCCTTATGAGCTAAAAGTCAACCATCTATAAGAGAAACAGTACACGTCTCAGCTAAGAGAACAAGGCTAGATGACATGCACAAATTTCTATGTTCCACATACCTCTGGCTGAAGTTCTTGCATAATCTCGTACATGTCAAGGAGGACAAACAGCTTTTCGGGTGATCTTTTGATCTTAGTGATTGCTTCACCAAAACTGAGGAGAACCGCCATGCTGTTTGCTGTGACCTTGGCAAAACACTGGTCCCTAAGATTATCATGACCTTCGAAAATCTCGTCACACAATTTCTTCTCCCCGGCAAACAAAAGCTTGACCTGTTCGGACACAAAATAGAAGTTTGTTGAAAAAAAGAACAAGAAAAGAAGTGAGACAAAAGTAAATCAATGACTGGAATGTGAGTAAATCCTTACAGCAATCCGCACGAAATGAATCCAGTTTCCTATCTTTGCCTCTAGGACTTCCCACGCCATCTTTTGCACGTCCTCTTTACTAAGTCTTTCAACACCAAGTTTCTTTAAAGTTTGCTCAAGGGCTGCAGACCGTGCTTCCCTAAGTGGAAAAATTGAGACAACAATAAAACCACGAGAAGTACAAATAAAAAATAGAATCTATATTATCTACTGGATGTTTTCCTTCAGATATATCGTCAGTCATATACGCAACATTTCAGCTGATAAATTATCATTAAAAAGGTAACTCTCAAAGTCCTTCAAAAAGTTGACCTATTAAACTTAGCTGTTCCATTATTTTCAGCTAATGATTAACAGCATATTCCCTCGTATGCATTTCAAATAAGCTAATGATGTAAACATAATCAACCAAAACTTCACAACCTTACAAAAGAATACATGAATCAGAATGATTATGACTTAAAATTTATCAATCGATTCCAACGTGCTTACATGAAAGAGCATATCTAAGATTGAAATGAAAACAAGGCCTTTACCTTCCATGAAAGTTCAACCATATGCTGATATGAATAGCTCTTCCGTATAATAAGAGCCATGAAACATTGCATCTAAATGAGATGTAAATTTGCAAGTTACCTATATATAATGACGACCTGCTGTTTGTGGCCAGCTGGTATCATTTGCTGAATCATAGAGTGAAGTAAGGGCAGAAGTCGAGGTGGAATTAGAGGTGGGAGTTGATAGACAATATTTTCTGCATTTTCTTCTTGGCCAGAAGTCTTTTTTCCACTCAATTCTCTTTCACGTGGTGACCCTGTTGATGGTCTCATGGCGTTTGGCAGGCAGTCAAAAAGTCGATCAGGTTCTACAGGCTTGCTGAAATCCGAAACATGACTCACCAAATAAGTTCGTCAAACATTTGCAAAGTGAAATTTGGAAATAATGGGATGAAAATAATAGCTTGCTCGGATGCTAAAACAAGCTCCATATAAATTCACTGATTAATGGAGTAAATGATAACACTGAATCTCTTTCAGATTCGCTAGACACAAAAATATTCATTGCATAGCCCAGTAATATAGTCACAAACTGCACAGAATTAAAAACTGAGTAGATTTCTTAACATAAATATTAATAGTTATACAAAGTACAAACAAATAAATTCAAACCTAAAACGTTTCGTGGTATGATTTTTTTTCAAACAGAAATCGGAAACATTTATAGTAAAAAGAAAGAAACAAAGAGTGAGCTAAATCTGAAGACTTCATACATATAATAAATTATACATACAATATATTGAATGCTACAGACAAAAGAAATGCATACATGGCCGATCACATGACTTTAAAATTCCATAACTTATACCAAATAGAATAGTGTCTAGGATCATATGTGGATGAAAAGACCTGTATGAGGTGAGAAGCTGTCTGAATTCTTCCTCTAGTTTGGCAATTGCTTTGGTTAATAAAGCATTGGCTTGATTAACCATCCCGATACTACCCTGGAAACCTTTGTTTCCAGTTAAAAAGCGAACAATGCTCCTAAGCTGATCCACTGCTTCTAGATAGCTCTCCAAATCTTCATGAGGTCCCCTCATTATCTTAGCTTCGGCCTGCAGAAGATCAATATTGTATCAGGATAGAAGGGGATTTCGCATAATTTATGTTCCAATCATTTAAAGACTGATTAGGACCTAGATGTTTAATAAAATCTAGTGCAACAAACACCAAGGGTCAAGGAGCGGGCTCGAAGCAAGTGGGGACCAAACACAGGCACACATACAATCATGGAAGAATACAATAGCCATCAAATTAAAGCTTGAACTCAGCACATCAAATTCTACCTCAAGTTTTGAGTTATAAGTATTAAGCTTGTCGGCGAACCCATAAAAAAGACTAAAGTAATGCAAACTTCTGAACACATATTGCCATCCGATAAAGTACCAAGGATATAAAAATCATGTTTCGTCCAGTAATTTTATTCGTTAGCCCAGAGAAATATCCCAGAATCTTACTAGGCTGCACACATTTCCCATGTGAATAGTCATATATGCTTCAATCCCAAAGTCGTGCCAATTGAAATTATAGTCATTTGAGATTGTAAACAGCCAAAATATCCACACATTTGCAACCTAACTATCAAATAGCAAATCATAACTACAAACAACACCAACAGCAAAGATAAACAGGCCCAAGGCCACAATTCAAATCCAAGAAACAATGTAGTTCCCCGACCAGCCCCTTTGCCAACGGAAGGTACTTCCCAGTAGCATACCCAAAAACCAGAGTATAGCAAAGAAACTAAGCACAATAAAGCAATAAGCTAAAAGTAAACCACTCGTAAACCGAAAACTAAACGAGAAAATGGAAGTCTGAAGCAAAGACCAAGACCTTGCGCGAGCGATCAAATTGTTCCAGAATCAGCTCAGCAGCCTTGTGCGTCTTGTCGATATTCTCGTGCGCTCTCCTGATCGAATGCGTTTTCAGCTGAAACGCCAAAATAATCAAACCTATTAAAACTGAAACGAGAATCTACGGCAAAAATTGACCCAGTATTTTCATGCATTTTTATCCAGATTAAAATAAACCGCACAGAAAAGCTGTAGATGAAGAAAAAAAAGGAGAGAAACAACAATAATCACCTGTGTGGGGCGCATGGCGGTCTCGAGGGCGGAGAGGCGGCGGTCGAAGGAGCCGAGGATCGCGACCATGTTATCGGCGATGGCCTGAGTTTTCAACATCGATTCCCTCATCACGGCGGCGCGCTCGCTCAGAGCATCCACGGCCGCGGCGTACGCCACCATTTTTCCGCAATTTTTTTTCTTTTTTTTTTTTTCGGTNTTCGAAATTCAGTGCTTGTGTATAGGTAAAGCTGCGATTGTGCGAGTGAAAATTACAGCTTAGCGTCTGTGTATGTAGTTTTTTGTTCATATACTTTGCTATTTGGTGGTCGTTGGATAAAGTGACGTCGTCCTGGTCCAACGCTCGATGCGTAATCTCCACGGGAAAAATGGAAGATATTTAGGACATGTATGACAATTATTTTTGTTTTTTGAACTTCTTAAAAAATCTCTAAGTCCCTTTTTAATTTTCTCATCAGTTCTTAGACCTTTTTTTCTTCCTCCTAACTCCCTACTCCTATAATCATATTCCACTTAAATCTCTAGTGTTAAATTAAATCAAAAAGAAAACAAGTTATGACATCATCTCCGCTACAAGGTAATATTACATATTATTTTATTATACATTTTCCTTTTCTTATACCTACATGTTCCTTTTTTCTTTATTTTATTTTGTTGAAACTTCTTCCACACACATCTCTCCTCTCTCCCGTCCCCCTCCATTCCCGCCGGCGATTCCTCTTCTCTCCCTTTTTTTCTTGCAGGTTGGTCTCTCCGGCGACCCAAATCCGACGAGAAGAAACTCCTGCAACAACAAATCCGGCCAAACAAGTGATTCCGACGTCAAATTTGTGCGGCCAAAAATTCATTTTTTCCGGCAACATTCGGTCTTTTTCCGGCCAAAATTTGAAGTAGTAAGTAATATATGTATTATATGAGCATTTTGGAGTCCAAAAATCATGTTTAATTCGTATATATTTGGTTAATTTTTTAAGGATTGAATTTTGAAAATTGTTGTTCATATTTACCCTAAATCAATTAAATTGATCAAAATCTCTTATTTCTTGTTTATGTATACGAAATTGATGCTATTGTTAGGTTATGCAATGTGTTATTCACCCAAAAACAAGAAAATAATGTGGGAATGATCACTGTACCACTATTATTGATTATTGTACCTCTGTTTGTATGTATATATTACCACTTTAATACTATTTTGTACCATATTTTCCTGAGAAATGTGAAATTTTTTTTTATTTATCCAATTATTGTTGGATACATGGAAGGGGCACAAAGTGATATACTAGGGAGTTGTACGTACAAGAATGAATTGTTTGTGTTCTTTATGCACATTGGATCAACGCTTGACGAAGTGTACACTCTCATATCAAAGAGGTGGCCGAACGTTAATTTCGAATCCGTCGTGCTATGCTATATTGCGCCAAAGGAAAAAAAGAGCGTTAGTTTGTTGGATGATGAGGATGTGAAGAACATGATTCGGTTACATGTTTGTTGTAAAATAAATATTGTAGAGATAATTGCCATTTAAAGAAATGAAATATGATATAGTTCAATCGATCCTGATGAACATGAGCAGGTAATGTTGCTTTTATAATATTAATGAATTTATTATTGAAATATGGTATACATATCTTAGTTCATTAATTTTTTTTAACTAGTTCCATTATTTATAAATCTTTGTATTATTTTGTCATGAACGCAGGGAAAACGTACAGTCTAATGATTTCTCGGAGGGAGAAGATGAGTTGTTGCAAGATAAATCGAACGATTCTTGGAGATCTTGCATCAAAAGAGAGGGGCAGATATTTAGTGGGGCCAACGAATTTCGAAAGAGTGTCAAAAATTACGCGATTGCAAACAAGCTGTCTTTTAAGTATCAAAAAAATGACAAGTAGAAGGTCATCGTTTGTTGTAGCGATACGGATTGTGAATGGAGAGTATATGCATCGTTATACAAAGGGGATTAGCAGTTTGCCATCTGGAAATGCAATCTTGTCCATACTTGTGTACTCATTTTCATTAAAAAGAGTGGGCAGTAAATGACACTTTATGAGTATTTTTTTTTTTTACAATATACTGACATTTTATACTGCAATATATGTAATAGTTTTGTGAAGTTAATCGGCGTATTACATTTTCATTCCAGAAAGTTGGTACTAATTGATCAGCATGTACTTCGTAGAAGAAAAAGCGGTATTATATCCGTCAAAACTGGTACCAGTCAATGAGTTGAAGTGTATTAAGTAGTGTTTTTCCATTAGTGTGTTGAGTTCATGACCAATTTGTGATTAAACTTAATTAACCAAACATCAAATATCATAGAAACTAATGTCAGAGTGATTATGGGTCGTATAAACATCATTTGCGACTGAAATTCGGTCTTCTTATTTGTTCAATACAAGTGGTACTACGGACAGGATATCTGATATTATCGCGCCATAAAGTGGTACTTCATTACACTATGACTGGTACTACTTTTTGTAAATGTTGAGCAGAATTGAAATAATCAATTTTTCTTCACAAAAGTTGGTACTAATCGATCAAAATCAGGTAACACGCAGAATAAGATGCGGTACTATGTTTCCCAAAACCGGTACTATTATCAAAATCGCGATTTCTCTAATCCTTCATGTCTACCATGACACGTGGATCGTTCACACGTGATTTGGATGAAAAAAAGTGGAATTGAAAACATATAGGTAGAATTTGAAGTAGTCATGTATGATGATTTCTATGAGATGAAGTGTGTCATTCAATGAAATGAAGTCTATTAGTAGTATTTTCTCATTAGTGTATCGAGTTCATGACCAATTTGCGATTAAACTCAATCAAAAATATTGAAAATCTTATATAAACTAATGTCAGAGTGATCATGGGTCGTATAAACATCATTTGCGACCGAAATTCAATCTTCTTATGTGTTCATTACAAGTGGTACTAACTCTCCATAATGTGGTATTGACTTACACTATGACTGGTACTACTTTTTGTAAATGTTGAGCAGAATTGAAATAATCAATTTTTTCTTCAAAAAAGTAGGTACTATTCGATCAAACATCAGGTACCACGCAGAATAAGATGCGGAACTATGTTGCCGAAAATCGGTACTATTATCAGAATCGTGATTTCTCTAATCCTTCATGTCTATCGTGACACGTGGATCGTTCACACGTGATTTGGATGAAAAAAATGGAATTGAAAACATATAGGTAGAATTTGAAGTAGTCATGTATGATGATTTCTATGAGATGAAGTGTGTCATTCAATGAAATGCAGTCTATTAGTAGTATTTTCTCATTAGTGTATCGAGTTAATGACCAATTTGCGATTAAACTCAATCAAAAACATTGAAAATCTTATATAAACTAATGTCAGAGTGATCGTGGGTCGTATAAACATTATTTACGACCGAAATTCGGTGTTTTTATGTGTTCATTACGAGTGGTACTAAAGACCCAATATCAGGTACTACAACAATATGAAACTAGTACTATCTTACTCTAGGTCTGGTACTAATTTTTGTAAATGTTGACCAAAATTGAACTAATTCATTCTCCTTCACAAAAGTAGGTACTAATCGATCAAAAACAGGTACCACGTAGAAGAAGATGCGTTACTATTTTTGCTAAAACAGGTACTATTTCAGAATCGTAATTTCTCTGATCCTTCATGTCTACCATGACACGTGGGTCGTTCACGTATGATTTGTATTAAAAAAATGTGGAAGTTAAAACATATAGGTAGAATTTGGAGTAGTCATGTATGATGATTCTATGAGATGAAGTGTGTCATTTAATGAAATGAAGTGTAGTAGTAGTGTTTTCTCATTAGTGCGTTGAGTTCATGACCAATTTGCGATTAAACTCAATTAAAAACATTTTAAATCTCATATAAACTAATGTGAGAGTGATTATGGATCATATAAACATCATTTGCGACCGAAATTCAGTGTTTTTGTGTGTTCATTACGAGTGGCACTAAAGACCCAATATCAGGTACTAAAACACCATGAAGTGGTATTATCATTTTCTAGGTCTGGTACTACTTTTTGTAAATGTTGACCAAAATTGAAATAATCCATTTTGGTTGACCAAAAGTAGGTACTAATCGATCAAAAAAGATACCACGTAGAAGAAGATGCGGTTCTATTTTTGCTGAAACAGGTACTATTTTCAGAATTGTGATTTTTTTAATCCTTCATGTCTACCATGACACGTGGATCGTTCACGCGTGATTTGGATGAAAAAAAGTGGAAGTTAAAACATATAGGTAGAATTTGGAGTAGTTATGTATGATGATTCAATGAGATGAAGTGTGTCATTCAATGAAATGAAGTGTATTAGTAGTGTTTTCTCACTAGTGTGTCGAGTTCATGACCATTTTACGATTAAACTCAATTAAAAATATTTTAAATCTCATATAAACTAATGTGAGAGTAGTTATTGGTCATATAAACATCATTTAAGACCGAAATTCGGTGTTTTTATGTGTTCATTACAAGTGGTACTCGAGCCCCAATATCAGGTACTACAACAATATAAAACTGGTACTATCTTACTCTATGTTTGGTATTACTTTTTGTAAATGTTGATCAAAATTGAAATAATCCATTTTTCTTCATAAAAGTAGGTACTAAATCGATTAAAAATAGGTACCACGTAGAAGATGTGGTATTATTTTAGCTAAAACTAGTACTGTTTTAGGAATCGTGGTTTTTTTTAATCTTTTATGTCTATTTTTTCACGTGGAATAATAATAATAATAATAATAATAATAATAATAGCCAGTTTATGATAAAGCATTAAACTAACTAGACACAGGATACACATACCAACAGGTCACACATACAGTTTATTGTTTAGATATCCAGTTTAAGCCCAAACAAGTATACTTATGAAAATCACAGATAGGACTCACGCCTCCGCAACAGGAAAAAGCTTGACATCTGGTGACAAAACCATCTAGTACCTGCATGTTGGGAAACAAAAATAAGTAATACTGTAATATCTGCATGTTATTAAAATAAAGGAAATAATGTTAAAATAAAGACAAAATAGTTCATCAAAAGTATATTACAGAGCAAGATGTGAACAACTTAAGTAGTATAAAGATGAAACCATTTGCAGTAAATGACATCACGTGCTCAGAAATGAAATTTTAATAGAGAATGTCCAATTGGATGATTATCGAGCACAAGCTAGAAATTTTTGCAGAAATTGTCAATATATTAAGAATGTAAGAAATGCTCAAGACACAGAGTACTATATAAAATACATGCTGACTTACCGAATCTAATGGTCAGTTCATATTATTACACAAAATTTTCCAACTATATCCCAACATCATAATCAATAAACTAAAGACTGGCCAGTTCATATTATTATACATAATTTCCCAACTATATCCCAACATCATAATCAGTAACTAAAGAATGTGAAAACACAAACTTTACTTTCATCATACCAACAAACCAGCTCACAAATGCAATGAAAAAAATAAAAGAAAAGGAGGATAAGGAAATAAAAGTAGAGCAAATTAATAAAGAAAAGAAACCTCTCACTTCGGACCTCTCGCATCGGCAGCAGCTGCCTCCACTTCGGCCCGACCTACGGCTGCTTCGTCGACTACTATGGAGGGCACGATGGTATAATCGATTTCGCGGACAAGCTCTTTGCCAACGATCTCGTCATGCCGCTCAAGCCTCCACTATGATGCCACCGCCTCTCAGGAACATCGTCTGAGCCCAAGAAACCACACGATACCCAATCAATTTTTCGGCACTGATTTTGATATTCGTCTGGCTAACAACAAATGCCGGACCGAGTACACCCTGGCCATGGACCTATTAGTTAGAGCCAAAAGGAGTGTGCAAATCGTCAAGGTGAATTAGAGCCGAAAGTAGCGTACAACAAATGCCTGACCGAGTACACCGGCGATTTTCTTAGATACCGTTCGGCGACGAGCAATTTAAGTCGAAAAAATAACCCAAAATCCCAAACAAATTTGGGTCATTACTTACCGACGAAGCTGAGAGACGTTCAAGTACCATTAGCTGCATCTTAATTTTCCCCAATTTTGCAGAATCATTGAAATCAGAGCAACAGAATTGAAATTCATCAATCAATTCCAAAAAACAAATTAAACTAAGTAGCCTTTGAACACTGCAAGATGAATGTGGATTTGGGGATTGACGCGAAGCAGCTGAAATCCAAAAATTGATCGAAGTGCGGAATTTTTTCAGCACAATAATTACTAGAAGAAGCACATAAAGACATGGGTACATAGATAAATGCTGAAAAAAATGAAATTTGAACTAACCCGGACGATTATGCTGCGGCGTAGGTGGCCGTGAAAGCTGAAATTCCGGCAAACAGAGGCGGCAACCTGCTTCAGAATCGTCACATCGCCGTCGTTTCGGTCTCGATGAACGGTCGATGAGGAGCGATGGCAAGGTGGATACAAACAACCGATTATGAAAATTTGTGAGATTCGGAGGTGAGATACATGGCAAATTTATGAAATTGAGAGAGGAAGACGGCGATGAAAAACGAAGATAGAGAAAGGGCCGAACAAATTTTTCCCATTTTTTATGATTTTCAAGTAAAATAAATCAATAATAATAATATTAGTATATATAAGGGGAGTGAATAGGAAAGAGGATGTTGTATTAGGGAGTGCAGAGGAAGAATAAAAGAACTAGGGACTGACAAGGAAGTTGTAAAAGTGATTGGGAATTTATAAGGAATTACCCATTGTTTTTTCCCCTCGTTTTTGTTATATTTTGCATGTTATTATATTTTTTGTTTATTTATTATATACTATTCACTGGCAACTAAAATTTCGGGAGACTACAAAATTTACGTTTATACTAAAAACAATTTAAGTTCATGTAAATTTACAAAGCTAATAATTAAAAACAAATTTAAGAGAGCGTCCTCAGACTATCTCTATCTAACCTACTTTCTACCCACGGGCGGACGCATACTTTAAAAACAACAGGGGCATAAACTACGGTCTAACGTTCAAATTAATATTTAACCAACTAAAAAATAAAATAATTAAATCTTGACCAGACACCTTTTTTCTTATTTAATAGCTAGGGTTGAGTGACTGAGTTGAGTCTCACATTCTCATTTCAATAATAGGGACACATCTAATCCAATTCCTGTATAGTTAGCACCGTCAAAACGGGCCATGGCCCACGGGCTGGCCCGTCCGTCCACCTAAATGGACGGGCTTGGGCCTTTGCTTGGCCAGCCCGTTCAATCGCGGGCCTATTTGGCCTGCGGTCTAAAGCGGGCTGGGGCGGGCTGGCCCGCGGTCCAGCCCGTTTTTTTATTATTTATTTATTTGTTAATTTTATATTATTTAAATTTACTATTTCTTATTTTAATTTACTATTGATGGACTTATTTATTTTGTTGGATTTTGTCTTTATCGTCTTTTTTTTTTCTTCTTCTTCTTCTTCCATATTTATTTATTTTATATTTTTTAAAATTTGACAATGATATTAAGATTTGTGAATGCACATGAAACACTTTTTTACATAATAAAAATATTAATGAATCAAATAATATTTTATGTAAATTAAGTCTCTCCTCCGCGTGAATATCCTATAACTATTCATAAAAAAAATAAAAATAAAAACTGGATGACAAATATTTAACATTATTACACATGAAGCCTTACTAGTTTATTAATATACTAGTAAATATAAGGATAAACAAACTAAAAAATATATATATAAGAGTGCATAATACCAAAAAACCCGCGGGCGGGACGATTTGACCCGCGGGCTAATGAGGGCGGGCCACGGGCCATGGATTTCCCAGCCAGTAGAAATGCGGGCCATTTTGCCAATCTTATTACTCAATTTATTTCCTTTCTTGCTCGATTTTTTCGGCTCTCATTCTCACGATTTTCAACTCTCAAACCTCAAACGAGTCTCTTCCTTTAATCGTCATTGTTATTTATTGTCCTACAAGTAAAAGAAGATAATTAAATACATACCATAAAATATAGTAAGAGAATATCAATAATAAAGAAAGATAATATATATGAAATCTCCTATGAATCTAATCTGTCATTTTTATACAAGCTAAAGGTGTTGGGATCTGCGAGGATCTCGTTATATACAAGTCACGAATTCAATAGCAAACGTAAACCTATGCACAGCGGATTTAAAGGTTTGACGTAGAGAACTTACAGCTTAAAATTTATAAGATCAGATCAAAATCGGATCAAACGGATGCAAACAGATCAAAACGAAACTTGTAGCCTGGGGGCTTCCGGTGGCGCGTGAGGGCGCGTGAGGCGTCGGACGGCTGCGATCTCAGCGGCGATGGGAATCTCTCGTCGAGACGGTCGTCTGGGTATGCTGTACGTCTCAATCGGACTTCCGGTTAGTTCCGTAGGTCAAAATATATTTCATCTCGGTTTACCTACAGATCTTCTACTGTATTACTCAATACACCCTTCTTCAACTTGTACCAGTGGAGCAACAAGAAGAAGATAAAGCTCGAATGAGATCTAGAGAGAGAGTGTATGGGCGGCGTGTTTGTCTCGTTAGAATGAGATTGGGATTCTCTTCTCATGAGCTTAATGAAGTATATATATAACTACAGTAGGGACCCTTACGAGATTAGGAAAATGATTCCTTAATTAATTAGACTAACTGTGAGCCAGGCCCACTCCTCTCATTAACTAAATAATATTAATGGGCCATCAACATTATATTATTGCACTCCCTTTTCCTAGCCCAAATTACATTTGAGACTCCAATAATAATTACTCGATTTACCTCCCCACATTTAAGATGTAATGTCCATTAATTAATTCGATTACTGACAATCAAGAATTAATTAATTTCTTATTATTTCACCGAAGCTAGCGCTCGTCCATCACATTATGCCGGAACTTAATCCACCTGCAGGGTTTAGCATAACAATCCTTCATGAACTCACTCCGGGACATCATCAAACTAACGCACATGGTGACCGTAAATATCCTAACAGCACATCCTATATATAATTATATTATCCAAAACAGTAGGAATATTAATCCAGCGAACTGAACCTCACCCATGTGAATCAAAGTGATATATATATTATATATATCTACCTGTTTAATATCTTACGGGTTAAGAGAACGCAGTAATTAACCGAGGCCTAGTTCATTTACGACGATCAGTATAAAATGAACTTCTCCTCTCTAGGATCCTGTTCAATACATAAATGTACTAGTGCAACTAATCAGTCAAGACAAACTGTACAGTTGACACTACTACCGTTTGGATGGGGTGTTCGTGTCCATCTAGGTTGTGAACAACTATTCTTGTTCGCAAGTGACTGATAGAGTGATCTTCGGTTCACCCGATGACGACCCACCCTATCTAAGTGCAGAACAACAGAACGTATAACTTGTTTAATCTAACATGATTCTCATTCATAAAGCGTAAATGTGTCATAACATGCAAAGCCAAGCTTTCAGTATATAACACTAACAATCTCCCACTTATACTTAAGCTTTCGCTTTTACAGTATAGTCCTATCAATCCGTTATTCTAAAAGACCTATGTCGATCCTATTGCCATGCTCATGACTCCCATTCCTTCCACGTGTTTGACGAAGACCTTCCACGACAAACTCTTCGTGAAAGGATCAGCTAGGTTGTCCTCTGACGCAATCTTGGCAACATCAACGTCTCCTCTACCAACGATATCCCGAATCAGATGGTATTTGCGCTCTATGTGTTTGCTTGCTCTGTGGGCTCGAGGTTCTTTTGAGTTGTCTACTGCTCCACTATTATCACAGTACACAGTGATACCACATGGCAAACTCGGTATAACCTCTAAGTCCACTAAGAAGTTCCTAAGTCAAACTGCCTCTTTCGCTGTCTCTGAGGCTACTATGTACTCGACTTCCATGGTGGAGTCTGCCACGCATTTCTGCTTAGCACTCCTCCATGAAATAGCTCCACTTCCCAAGGTAAACATATAACCTGAGGTTGACTTCCTTTCATCCCTATCTAACTGGAAATCAGAATTGCTGTAACTCAGAGGAAACAAGCTGCATGCACGGTAAACTAACATGTACTCCTTAGTCCTTCTCAGGTACTTGAGTATATGCTTCACCGCAGACCAATGTTCCCGTCCCGGATTACTTTGATATCTAGCTACCATGCCAACGACGTAGCTAATATCTGGCCTAGTGCACAGCATTGCATACATGAGACTTCCTGCTGCCGAAGCATAAGGAACTGTCTTCATCTCCTCTATCTCCTTAGACGTCTTAGGAGACATCTCCTTAGATAGAGGTATTCCATGTCTGAAAGGTAACATATCTTTCTTGGAATCCTGCATGCTGAATCTGGCCAAGACAGTATCTATGTATGAAGACTGGGATAAGCATAACATTCTCTTCTTACGGTCTCTAATAAGCCTAATACCAAGAATGTGTACTGCTTCACCTAAGTCCTTCATATCAAACTGCTTAGACAACCACACCTTTACGTCTGACAACTCCTTCTTACTATTTTCAATAAGCAGTATGTCATCTACGTAAAGCACAAGAAACACCACCACGCTCCCACTGATTTTCTTGTAAACACAGTGCTCATCCGGACATTGAGTGAACCCGTACGACTGGATCACCTCATCAAAACGGATATTCCAAGATCTCGAAGCTTGCTTCAGTCCATAAATAGACCGATTAAGCTTACACACTAGATGCTCACGACCTTCAGCAATGAATCCCTCTGGTTGCTGCATATAGATGTCTTCCTATAGGTTCCCATTAATGAAAGTTGTCTTGACATCCATCTGCCAGACCTCATAGTCCATATGAGCGGCTACAGCCAAGAGAATCCGAATGGACTTAAGCATAGCTACTGGCGAAAAGGTCTCATCATAATCAATACCCTCGATCCATGTATAATCCTTTGCAACAAGCCTAGCTTTAAAGGTTTGTACCTTCCCATCCGATCCTCTCTTTCTCTTATAAATCCACTTACATCCAATGGGTCGTACCCCATCGGGTGGTTCTACAAGATCCCATACCTGATTGGAGTCCATGGACCCCATTTCAGCTTTCATTGCAACATTCCTGAATCTGCATCTTTATCTTGGAGTATCTCATCGTAAGTTCTTGGATTCGATTCTAGGCCTCCTAGAACTGAGTCCGATGACTCTCCAACACCTATCCATCAGTCGGGTAAATGAAAAACCCTCCCACTGCGACGAGGCACTGTCTGCACTGGTACACTTTCAGTGTGCTGTGTTGCAGTATTATGTGATGTATCTACTTGCGCACTCGGTGAGGAACCATCGATTTCACCCATTAACTCTTCTAAGACTAGTCTACTCGCGGGCTTATGATTCATAATATAGTCTTCTTCCAACAATCTAGCGTTCGTCGAAATGATCACCTTCTGATCCTCAGAACTATAAAATAATCCACCTTTCGTTCCCTTGGGATAGCCTACGAAAACTCGTGCTTCCGAACGTTTCTCCAACTTTCTAGGTTCCTGCACTAACACGTGTGCAGGACTACCCCAAACTCGAAACTGTGAGAAACTGGCCTTGCGCCCTTTCCACGTCTCATAAGGGGTAGTGTCAACTGACTTCGATGGAACCGTGTTCAGAATATACGATGCCGTTTCCAATGCCAACCCCTAGAACGAAGCTGGTAACCTCGAATAACTCATCATACACCTAACCATCTCCATAAGAGTCCTATTTCTTCGCTCTGCAACCCCATTCTGCTGGGGCGTGCCGGGTGCAGTCAGTTGGGATTCAATCCCAGCTTCCGATAAGTATGTCCTGAACTCTCCAAAGAGGTATTCGCCACCTCGATCAGAACGAAGTGACTTGATACATTTACCATGAAGCTTCTCCACAATTGCCCGATACTCCTTGAATTTCTCAAAGCATTCGGACTTGCGGTGCAACAGATAAACGTACCCAAATCTCGAGTAATCATCTATGAAAGACACATAGTACTCGAAACCTCCTTTAGCCTGGATCGACATAGGACCACACAAATCAGAATGAATCAATCCTAGCACTTCTTGGCTTCTATACCCCTTTACCGTAAACGGCCTCTTGGCCATCTTACTTTCCAGGCAGGATTCGCAAGTTGGATAGTGCTCTTCCAATGGACCGAGATGTCCACTGGCCACTAACTTTTGAATCCTCCTAAGGTTGAAGTGCCCAAGTCTAAGGTGCTACAGATATGCTTGATTCATCTGCGAAGACTCCTTCCTCTTTTTAGATGTAGTTATGACATTATTCAATTCATTATGTTGCACTGTGTGAGAGTTTAGTTTGAGAACATACAAATTGCCAACTAATGAACCACAACATATGAAACTATTTCCAAAACGAATAATAACCATGTCATCAAACGAAACTGAAAAACCATCCATAACGAGTTTAGAAACTGAAACAAGGTTCTTTCTAAAGCTAGGAACATAAAGACATTTCTCAAAACCAAACTACTACTATCAAACGATAAAGTAACGTCTCCCACTGCAACAGCCGCCACTTTCGTAGCATTGCCCATGTAGACGGTGATCTCTTCCTCCCTAAGTCGCTTGGTTTCCTGGAACCCCTGCAAAGAGTTGCGGACATGATCAGTGGCTCTAGTATCTACACACCAGGTTCTGGTAAATACAACCACTAAACATGTTTCTACGACATTAACAAGAGAGTTACCTTTCTTGAGGAGAGGGTAGTCAACCTTCCAGTGTCCTGACTTGTTGCACTTGTGGCATCTTCCTTTCGGTTTCTTTGCCACACCTTGAGGGGCCGGTCGTTGGTAAACCGGAGCATCATGTGCCTTCGTCTTTCCTGCAGACTTCTTTCTCTTCCTGCCCTTGTGAGGCCTGGAAGGTCCAGCCTGCTCGGCGACTAGCACCTGAGGTGCCTGAGTGAATAAGGCCTCCGCCGACTGTAGCTCTGCAAGCAGTTCTGGAAGAGCCATATGCATCTTGTGCATGTTGTAGTTCAACTGAAACTGATCAAAACTCTTCGGCAGAGATTGGAGCATAATATCAACCTGGGTTTCCCCGTCAATATAACCTCCCATAACCTCAAGCTCATTGAGCTGCGCCATAACCTTAAGGGCGTGCTCCCTTACGGGTGTGCCCTCGGCTATGCGCGTACTCATCAGAGCACTCAAAGCCTCTTGCCTAACAGCCCTAGACTGATGTCCGAACAGATCCCTGAGATTGAGAAGTATATCTGCTGCAGTGTCCTTAGACTGATGCTGATGTTGAAGAACATTCGACATAGAAGCCAGAATGTAACACTTCGCCATCTCATCAGCCTTCTTCCACCGAATATACTGCTCTTTCTCCTGCTCAGGAGCATCAGCCGCCGGCACCGCTGGGCAAGCATCAGTGATAGCAAACTTATAACCCTCAGCAGTCAACACTATGTCTAAGTTCATCTTCCAATCAATGTAATTAGGACGTAAACTGATTTTCTTTTAGAATGACTGACAACGGATTGAACGACATGATAAATATCCTGAGAATCATGCACATAAATTTTACAGATTAAACACTTTTGAATTTAACTGTTAATATTGATATCCTCAAAACAACATTAACTTAAATCCACCGATATCTATTACACCTTGTGAGAATGCATGCTACGATGGTCGCCCTACAAACTCGCATTTTGTAAGAGAAGGGCTTTTCTAAGGCCCATTAATTTCCATCAGTCAAAACCAAATTCATGACGAACGAAATTAATAGTCGGTCTCCATTTGGCCATGCAATAGAATTCAGGGATCCCGAGGGGGGTTAATAAATTTAATCGCATTCTAACTGAATCCCATTTTTCGGTCCTAAGGTCGTCAAATTTGATTATACGTCATCCGAGGGGAAGCCCATACGCTCTCATAAGATTTTCTCTAACCATCTACTTTTAGAAATTTGTCCTGGTAATTTCCTACAATTAATTTTAGCAATGTCACCCGAAGGGGAGCCCATAACCGCAATTAATTTATTTACCGACAAATTAGAAATGGAGGCCTTAGGAATTTTACAATTAACTTTAATTTAAAATCCCTTCTCAAACTTAGTATTATTTTAATGAGGATTTTGAACTATTTATACAATTCCACATTAATCAATGTTAATGCAATAATTAATAAACATGCATATTAATTCATGCAATTCTAAATTAATCTATGTTAATGCAATAATTAATTAACATGTTCAATAATTTATGCAATTCTAAATTAATCCATGCCAATGCAATAATTAATTAACATGCATAATTTATTAACACAATCTTAAATTAATCATATGCATTACATAATTAATTAACATGCATAATTAATCTTGAAATACTAAATTAATCCCATGCGATAACATAATTAATTAACATGCATAAATAATAATTTAATGGCATAGAAATTTAATTAAATATATAAATAAATCAACTATTATGGTCATTAAATATTGAGTCTCCTTAAACAAGGAAACTGTGACAGTTCTTTCCCTGTTCAACTGGAACTCCTTTAAGCAGTAGAATCCTGGTTGATCTTGTACTGCTTGGACATCAAGGCAAAACCTCTCCACCTTGCTGCAAGCTGCCGCCGACCGCCGCCTCTGGCCACCGCCCGGCCGCCGGCCGCCGGTGGTCGGAAAACCGATTTTTTTTTTTTTATTCTTCGAGACTCGTTGATCTCTTGTGATTTCCCGGCATCAACACACGATCACAACACGAAAAATATAATTTACAAACTCACATAATTCGATCCTAGATCCAACAAATGGATGTACATGTTTTCAAAACAAATAATTAAATCTATCCGGTCAACCCCGGGCGAATAATTATTACAAACATTCATCCATAAATTCCTCGACATGCCCGAGGCTTTAAAAACAAATTTAAAACCATACATCACATTCAACAACATTCATCAAACACATAATCGGCCATAATAGTGGATTAACTATTTATCTTGCAAAACCGAGTTATGCAAATATAATCCAATATATGGCTGCGTTTGAACACATCTTGTCAAATAAAGCCGTAAAAATTCAAAATTTGTACAAAACGAATTAACCAAGTTCTCTGATACCACTTGTTGGGATCTGCGAGGATCTCGTTATGTATAAGTCACGAATTCAATAGCAAACGTAAACCTATGCGCAACGGATCTAATGGTTTGACGTAGAGAATTTACGGCTTAAAATTTATGTAGATCTGGTTGACCGCGAACGGTTGACCGCAATTGATTGACCGCAACTCAAGTCTTGGGTTGCACAAACAAGATCAGATCAAAATCGGATCAAACGGATGCAAACAGATCAAAATGAAACTTGCAGCCTGGGAGCTTCCGACGGCGCGTGAGGGCGCATGAGGCGTCGGACGGCTGCGATCTCGGCGGCGATGGAAAGCTCTCGTCAAGACGGTCGTCTGGGTATGTTGTACGTCTCAATCGGACTTCTGGTTAGTTCTGTAGATCAAAATATATTTCGTCTCGGTTTACCTACAGATCTTCTACTGTATTACTCAATACACCCTTCTTCAACTTGTACCAGTGAAGCAACAAGAAGAAGATAAAGCTCGAATGAGATCTAGAGAGAGAGTATGGGAGGCGTGTTTGTCTCGTTAGAATGAGATTGGGATTCTCTTCTCATGAGCTTAATGATGTATATATAGAGTTACAGTAGGGACCCTTAGAAGATTAGGAAAAGGACTCCTTAATTAATTAGAATAACTGTGGGCCAAACTCACTCCTCTAATTAATTAAATAATATTAATGGGCCACCAACATTATATTATTGCACTCCTTTTTCTTAGCCCAAATTACATTTGAGACTCCAATAATAATTACTCGATTTACCTCCCCACGTTTAAGATATAATGTCCATTAATTAATTCAATTACTGACAATCAAAAATTAATTAATTTATTATTATTTCACCGAAGCTAGCGCTCGTCCATCACAATCTTATTATGCTGGAACTTAATCCACCTGCAGGGTTTAACATAACAATCCTTCATGAACTCACTCCGGGGACATCATCAAACTAACGCACATGGTGACCGTAAATATCATAACAACACATCCTATATGTAATAATATTACCCAAAACAGTAGGAATATTGATCCAGAGGACTGAATCTCACCCAAGTGAATCAAAGTAACATATACTATATACAAAACTACACTATATACAAAACTATAAATGGTATGCCTGTTCATAAAAAATTAGAAGTTTCCAAATCTTCTTGATCTTCTTGTTCAACTTTGGAAACTGAATTTTCATGCCTTGTCAGTCACCATGCACGAATATCTTGCCCAAATCATTCAGATTTAATCCTCTCTCTCTCTCTCTCTCTCTCTCTCATAAGTGGAACTTTATTTTCTTGTTCCTTGCCAAATTTTGGAAATGTCTTATTACTCAATTTATTTCCTTTCTTGCTCGATTTTTTCGGCTCTCATTCTCACGATTTTCAACTCTCAAACCTCAAACGAGTCTCTTCCTTTAATCGTCATTGTTATTTATTGTCCTACAAGTAAAAGAAGATAATTAAATACATACCATAAAATATAGTAAGAGAATATCAATACTAAAGAAAGATAATATATATGAAATCTCCTAATGAATCTAATCTGTCATTTTTATACAAGCTAAAGGTGTTGGGATCTGCGAGGATTTCGTTATGTACAAGTCACAAATTCAATAGCAAACATAAACCTATGCCCAGCGGATCTAAAGGTTTGACGTAGAGAACTTACGGCATAAAATTTATGTAGATCTGGTTGACCACGAACGGTTGACCGCAATTGATTGACCGCAACTCACGTCTTGGGTTGCACGAACAAGATTAAATCAAAATCGGATCAAACAGATGCAAACAGATCAAAACGAAACTTGCAGCCTGGGAGCTTCCGGCGGCGCGTGAGGGCGCGTGAAGCGTCCGACGGCTGCGATCTCAGCGGCGATGGAAATCTCTCGTCGAGACGGTCGTCTGGGTATGTTGTACGTCTCAATCGAAATTCTGGTTAGTTCTGTAGGTCAAAATATATTTCGTCTCGGTTTACCTACAGATCTTCTACTGTATTACTCAATACACCCTTCTTCAACTTGTACCAGTGGAGCAACAAGAAGAAGATAAAGCTCGAATGAGATCTAGAGAGAGAGTGCATGGGCGGCGTGTTTGTCTCGTTAGAATGAGATTGGGATTCTCTTCTCATGAGCTTAATGATGTATATATAGAGCTATAGTAGGGACCTTTAGGAGATTAGGAAAAGGACTCCTTAATGAATTAGACTAACTGTGGGCCAAGACCACTCCTCTAATTAATTAAATAATATTATTGAGCCACCAACATTATATTATTGCACTCCCTTTTCCTAGCCCAAATTACATTTGGGACTCCAATAATAATTACTCGATTTACCTCCTCACGTTTAAGATATAATGTCCATTAATTAATTAGATTACTGACAATCAAGAATTAATTAATTTATTATTATTTCACCGAAGCTAGCGCTCGTCCATCACATTCTTATTATGCCGGAACTTAATCACCTGCAGGGTTTAGCATAACAATCCTTCATGAACTCACTCCGGGGACATCATCAAACTAACGCACATGGTGACCGTAAATATCCTAATAGCACATCCTATATATAATAATATTACCCAAAACAGTAGGAATATTAATCCAGTGAATTGAACTTCACCCATGTGAATCAAAGTGATATATATTATATATATTTGCCTGTTTAATATCTTACGGGTTAAGAGAACGCAGTAATTAACTGAGGCCTAGCTCATTTACGACGATCAGTATAAAATAAACTTCTCCTCTCTGTGATCCTGTTCAATACATAAATGTACTAGTGCAACTAATCAGTCAAGACAAACTGTACAGTTGACACCACAACCGTTCGGATGGGTGTTCATGTCCATCTAGGTTATAAACAACTGTTCTTGTTCGCAAGTAACTGATAGAGTGATCTTCGGTTCGCCCGATGACGACCCACCCTATCTAAGTGTAGAACAACAGAACATAGAACTTGTTTAATCTAACATGATTCTCATTCATAAAGGGCAAATTTGTAATAACATGCAAAGCCAAGCTTTCAGTATATAACACTAACATTGGGCTCTCTACAAAACTCGCTGAAGAAAAAATCCCCAAACCAGAAGACTAAAACCTTCAGTGGAACTGCATGCCTTCCCCTAGCAGGCCCTCCGGGCCATCTCGATGGCGATCATCACCGGGCCGTGCAGTTGATTTTCGAAGGCTCGTCTGACTGGCGGTTTCCTTTTTCCTGGTGGGGCGTCAATTTCGCCCAATTTGGTCTTCGACTACTCTAGGTCGCCAAGCAGGGTAAGAGTCAGTGGATTTCCAGCGTTTGGGCGGTGGCGAGGTTTCGGCGAGCCAACGACTTTTGGGCTGTGGCTTTGATTGTCAATTTTGGCTGTGGTTGGGGCTGAGATGGGCTGTTCCACTTCCCTCCTTCCTCCCGATTTTCTTTGTTTTTTGGCCATCTCTGTTGCAATGGCAGAGTTGTGCTAGGATCGGGTCTTGTTGGTTGGGCCCTGGACGTCGGAGCTGAGATGGTGGAGTTTTGTTTTGTTTTTCCGGTCGCAGGTCTACGGGTCGGCTTCCCGGGTGGGGCTAGATCTTTGTCTCGGATCTAGTTAGGCGTTTATTCTACAGTTTCTAGCTTTGCGACTTGGACCGAGTCTCTGTCTGTGTGGGTGGTTGTCCGTGGGTGTCGTTTACGTTTTTGTTCGATTTGGTATCGTTGTTAGTTTATTTATTTTTTTGTTTTTGTTGTTATGTTTGTGTTGTGCTATAAGTGTGCATTTGTGTTTTTTCTCCGATTTCGGAGTGTCTATTCTCTTGTTGGGGAGTTTGTATTCTTCCGTTGGGAAGCTTTTTTTGTGTTTGTAGTTGTGTTGTGGATTCTAGGCTACCTTTGGTAGGCCTCCCCCATTCGGCTACTGAGCCGGTTGTAATTATGTGTTGTCGTAATGAATTATATCGTTTCGAAAACAAAAAAGTTTTGCTAGTTAATCATGGTTAATTTTGAAAAATGTGATATAATTTGTTGTTAGTGGGATTTTGAGTTTATATTAAAACACTTTTTAAAATAAAATAATTAAAGCTGATTTTAAAGTAGGAGAAAGATGATATGAAGTAATGGTTGGTTAAAATTATGTGAGTGAATGAATAGTGAATTAAAATTGATATGATATATAAGAATAATTGATTGATATTATTTAATTATATTGATATTATTGAGGATAGTCATGGCCCGACCCTGAACCGACCCAGAACCAATTTGTGGTCAACGGGCCTTGAACCGAGCCCATGGTTTGACCGGGCCAGTTTTGGGCCACGATTTTGTAAACTTTGAACCGTCGGGCCAGTTCCGACCTAGAACCGGCCCGACAGTGTGGCCTTTTTTTTATTTTTTTTTTTAATTTTTAGTTATTTTTTTAATTAAACAAGGCCGAGCTGGAACCGGTGGTTCAATGACCGACTTGTGCCTATATCTTGGCCAGTTCCGGTTCCTCCGACCTGCAACTGGGTTCTGGCCATGACTAGAGTCCAGAGGATAGTGGGGTTGAGTTAAAATTGCGTTAGATATTGAATATGAATTGAGTATGGATTGACTTATTTTATATACAAATATACCCTTATAGAGTTTTTAAATTAAACGAATATCTCGTGAACTCTACACATCTCATCTGAACTCGATCTCTTAAAGCTAGTAATTTAATTAGTTAACGGCTCCAGCCATCTCGAAAATATAATTCTTTATGCAATTTCTAATAGTTGGCTCGTTAAGGCTCGTGCATTTCATGAATATTGAAATGAGTTGAGCTCGAGCTAGTCTACTTATCGAGCCACCTTAAACTCTTTAAAGGCTTAAGCTCGAACTTGAATATTAGAAACTATAACTTGACTCGATAAAGACTTGAACTTGAATTCTAAGAAGAGTTTGAATTCGATTCAACTCGTTTACATTTCTTAGTCCTAACTATCCATGAACCAAGTACGACAATGTAAGCGGGCACGCTACTTCAGAACCAGTAGCTCGTTGTGTGGGGTCCATCGGAGGCCCACTATGCCTAAAGTAAGAGTAACCCCATAATCTATTTTAAGTTACCATACTGTCAAAAATTTTATTATTATTATTTCAATTATCATCTCAATTAGATAAATAGTGATGAATTTATTCAACAATATATAACCAAGGATGGTAAGATATGTGAAATATGATATTTTTTAAGCAGAAGTTACTGATTACTAATTTATCTAGTTGACTTGTTTGCTACTCCACTCTACGTCTACACAATACATAAACAACATATACCCAAGTGAAAGTAACATCTTTTAGCCACCTAAATATCTCATCCCAATAATAAATTGAAAAACTCAAATTTAGGAATGTCACATTATGCTGTGTTCCAGTATGGTATTTCTTATAATTTACTTTGTAAATTTAAATTTACCTTAATTTATCTTAGGATTAATTACCATCAGCAACCCATAAAAAAAATAATAAAAATCCCAGAAACTAACCCTACCGCGTGGACCCCACATTCCCTCCCTAATTGGACCCTACCCTACAAAAGCACCTAAATATATGCTTTTGCTATTGCCTTGCCTACACACCAATCGCCACAGCCTGCGGGTTACTGGGCCTGTTAATGGGCCCCAAACGGGTCTCGAACCGGGTTATCACCGGGTCCTTCACGCATGGATGAAACGGCGCCGTATAACCCATCCTCATCGCCATCCAGCACTCTTTGCAGAAAGCACCGCCCCCGCCAATATGCGAATCCGGATCCGGGTCATCAAGACCCGAATTTACAACCGGCGGATCCACAAAATGTCCTGCGAAATCGTCCACCTCCAGCGACCCTATAGCTCGTCCCTTCCTCAGAATAACCAGATCCTCCGGCGCCGGAGAAAATTCGAAGGCGGCGAACCCGTCGACAGACCTCCCCCTGCGGCCTCTGGCTTTCCGCGACCGCTTGAGTATGGAGAGGAAGCAGCAATCCTTCCGGCGGCACAGCGAGGCGAAGTCGGTCTTCCCGGTGATCGGAGTCCGGTGGCGATCTCCGGCGAACGGAGAGCGGGCGGTGTTCGTCCAGTCGACGAGGTAGGTCGAGATCTGGTTGGGCGAGACACCGATCTTCTGGCTTAGCATCAGCTGGAAGGGCTTGTACTCGAGCGCCTGGTGAATCACGACGTCGCCGACGTTCGCTTCCCTCTCGCCATTGAAGAAGAACAACGGAAACGTTGCCGTACGAGCTCTGCCGTCCGCCATTCTCATAGCTTTATCAGGAAAAGCCGAGAAGTACTCTGAGACTTTCTGGAGGTTTTTATATAGAGAATGAAAACGGGGGGTTTGGGGACATAATGGGAATTTTAATATAAAGTGGTGGCAGTTTGGGAATTAAAATATCGTTGTGCAGATAATGTGCGGCCCGTGAGGTGGTCAGGGTGGTTTTTGGGTATCGTTGTTTCTTACACTCCAAGCAAGGTGGACATTGTTGGATTTTTTTAATATTTTTTTTTATTTCTGCATAATTATATATATATATATATATAATAGATTTGTAATGGAGATGAAAAACTCTGAGGTTAGTATTTCAAGCCATTGTTTGATTATTTTTAAACATTCTTCGTGTTCATGTCTTTATTATTTGATAATAATTCGTATTTATATTCGTTCATTTTATTGCTTCATAAATTTTGAGTTTGTTTGAACCCGAATAATTTAGAAACCAAACTTATTAAATTATTTAATTATCTGGAGATCAATTCATTCGAAATAAAAAGAATAATAAAATATTATATTTTAAAATTTTCTATTAAGTATATCATACATATAAAAAAATATATTAAATTAATGTTCGCAAATATTATCGAACGTTTTCGAACAGACTTTGTTAATTTAATGGAAATTTTTGTACATACTACACGAAATTAAAGAAATTTCGAATTTACCATTTAATAACAAATAATTATGTATATACCTAGTAGACCAAAAATAATTACGTCATTGCCTAAAAATTAGTTACCCATTGTAAACATCATCCATTCTATATCTTGGGCGTGATTTCCGCGATGTTAACAGAAAAATAGAGAGAGATAAAAACATGTATTGTAATTCACGAGCTGTCCAGTTGGGTATATGTTGCTTTTATGTTAGTATATATTCAGTATATGTTGCAATGAAAAACATGAATTCCATATAAAATTATGTCTTCTTCTTTTTTTTTTTTTAATTTTATACATAAAAGTATATATATAGTTTATAAACATATTATAACAGATTACTTATATTCCCTATACAAACAAATCTTCTAATATACTGAACATATACTCCATATACACACAATATAAACTGAACAGTTTACAAAAAAATCTTCTAATATACTGAACATATACTCCTTATACACACCACATATACAGCCTGCCTGCAACATATACTGCTGTGAACATATAACATATGCTGCCGCGAACATATACTGTGCATATATGGTAGATATACTAAACATATACTCCAATGAAAAAACATGTGAGCACAGTACAAATTGGAGCCATCCCCAATTTTCCCTTCCTCCTCCTTCTCCACCCATCGGACCAGCCCCACCCGAACCCGTTCCAAAACCCATTCCCACCTCCATGGCCGCCGCCGCCGCCGACGCATTGCCTCAGCAACAATCCTAATGACTCAAGTAAAAATCCTAGCTTTGATGCGATGATGCGGGCTTATTCGAGCACCAATTTGCAGGATTTTCCTAATGCCAAATCGCTTCCTCTTGTTAGCGGCACAGAGAATTGATATCTGGTGAGAATTAAGGCATCCGATCCGAGTCTGAATATTTGATGCGAGACGAAAGGTTTTCTGCATATTTTTGCTCTTGAAAAGTGGAAAAAAAAAAGGATGAAACGAGGCTACTGTGACGATGGAGGGTTGCTCGAGGGAAGACGCCGGCAAGGGAAACAACGAAAGAAAAAAAAACGTTGGTGGAGGGTTGAAGGAATAAAATTTTGGTACGCTGCTGTGGAGAGAAGAAAAAATCATCCATGGAGAACGATGACTTTGAAGGAAGAAAACGTATGCCAAATAATTACTTAGAGAAGAGATAAAGAAGATTTTATGTGATTGAGAGAAAGTGGGGTGCGGTTTTTGGTAAGGATATATATTGTTCATAATTAATGATATAATGACATTTAATTTGCCCAAAAATTCCTTAACTGAATATGTTGGTATATGTGCAAATATGTTGGGGTGATTTTGTATCTTTGAAAATAAATATTAATTGGGTGTAAATATATAATATAAAATATATATGATAGTATAGGGTGCAAATTCCTCTTAATTTACCTAACAAAGGTTTAATTTTGTTTACGGCCCAATTAATAGGAAAAGGAGCTTTCGTACGTGAACATTCGTTTCACTTAAAACTCCGAAGTACAATTATATTAGTGATGTTGTGGGTGATTACATTGACTCTTACGTTATGTATGGAATGTAAAAAGACGAAGTGTGTTTCATTTAGGTTTTATTTATCTATTTATTATTATCTCTCTATATATATAACTAGTACGAATCCCGTGCGATGCACGGATAAGAGATATTTAGTAATATTTATAAATTACAAAATTTTATTAATTAATATTTATAAATTAAAAATATGAAATAAATATGTAATACAATTTATCTATATTAATTTATTAAAAATATTATATAAAATTAAAATTATGCCAAATTACATAAATCATGTCTATCTAAAATTAGTACACAACCCGTACGGTCCACATAAACAGTAATAAATTACATTATATTGATAGAATTTGGATTTAATTTTATGCGAAATAAATCTCTTAATCCCAATAACGTTCATGTCGAATAATCGAGAATCATAATCGAATAGCGGAAGCGTATCTAATGGATTCATATCGGTTGATTGGACTGAAATTGAATTCGGATTTGGAGTTCTTCCAAAAAGCCGTGAACCCGATAATTCTTCTCTTCTGACGTACGAAGATTAAAAAAATAATAAATAAATAAATAAAAAAAACTGATAAACTGATGAAGAATCGTGGGGAACGGTGTAGTCTTCTTATAACTTAAAGAAGAATTCCAAAAGATCCCTTTGTATTTATCACGGCTTTTGGAGACTACTCATAAATCATTTTGACCCAAATTATTTGTTAATTAAGTCCTTAAGTTTAATATTATTATTTGTTACGTCACCAAATAATAATATTACCGGGTGTCCACTCAATCATTCCACAATCTAAATTAAGTTCCTTAGCCAATATTTCTCTACAATAATTTGATAACTTAATTTGGCTAAACAGCATAATGAACCAATGTATCAATTACACACATTTAATCCCAAAATAGATATAACATATATTCATTTCAAAATAAGTGTCATTTTAAAATTTTTATTTAGAAATTCAATTTGACTACAATGTGATTCCATAAAATGAATATTTTAGTAAAAAGGTATCATATATTTAAAAATATATGAATAGTAAGTATAATTATAAAACATATATTGTTTTATTAATTAAAATATTTTGTATAAACTATTCAAATCAAAAAAATTAAGTGGTTGAGTAATTTATTAAACAATAAAAAATGTCTATTCCATTTACATCCAAATTAATATTGACCTGTAAGTTATATATAATTACTTATTTGACTTTTAAATTTGGAACCCAAATTGAGAATACAATAAATTCCCTTCTATATTTCATATTTATATTATATATATATATATATATATATATATATATATATATATTATCTCACAATTTTCTAGATTTGTTGTCGTTTACCTTATCATTCAAATTTATCAACTATTTCTCTAGAATTAAATTACAATTTTTTATTTTTATTAACCGCTATATTTGTTCAAAGATCTTTTTGAACTTCAAGAGAAATATATATCAATTTACCGAATTATCATTAACATCTTATGGCAAGTTATTATGGGAATAAAATAAAATTTGAGAGTCATATCAACTTGATTTTATAACAAATCAGCCTAAACTTCACTTTTCATACCCCTACTAAATAAAATTCATACCGCTTATTTTGTTTTCAAAACTTCCAAATACACTTTTATCCATGCAAAATAAAATTCATCCCATTTAATTTTAAATATTTCATATCAAAATAAAATTGCCAATTTTATTCCATAAAATCGGACATTTATTAATTACAACATATTTCTTACCAAAAAAAATTATCAATAAGATATTTAAATAAAATCGCCCACTTTATACCAAAACCGAATTTATTAATGTTTCCAACTTTACCATAAATTGATTAATTAATTTCTAGATGTGGGATTTTGTGAAAATTTTTAAAAAAGGATTATCAAGTTTAGTAATTTTAAAATTTCTTGGCAGAATTTTAGTTTTTATTTCAAATAAATACATACATTTATATATAGAGATATTTGTATCTATAT
The DNA here is from genome assembly GCA_008636005.1 of Striga asiatica. NCBI lineage: Eukaryota > Viridiplantae > Streptophyta > Magnoliopsida > Lamiales > Orobanchaceae > Striga > Striga asiatica. Next base: position 575,391 of record BKCP01006626.1, read on the forward strand.
ATAATATTTCAAGTAAATTCAAACCTTTTCAATGATAATCCACATGCATTAGATCATGAATGAATATTGAATACTATAATAATAATATTTATTATTTTTCCATCTTTTTTTTAATAATTTTGTAAAATTCCTATAATACTTGATGTATATTGTATTCAATCATTTTTATAATAAATATTATGTCAGGATTATGATGGCTAGAGTATTTATATTATGAACATCTATTTTTTTTTTCTCTCTACTTTATTAATATCCTATACAATAATTTTTTTATTCTTAATTAAAAAGTGTTAAAGTTTGAAAATTGTGATAAGTATTCTAATAAAAGAAATCAAATTGCAAATAAAATTATATCTATGAAATTACATTGAATTTAAAATGGAAGTAGTACATATTATTTAAAAGTTGCAAAGTTTGATCTTTATGGGTAATTGATAAATTATTAATTGCTTTATTATTTAGGAGGTAGAAGAAACCCCCATTCCGACGTTGAGTTCTTGTACGTTTGGAGGCCATTCGATGTAGAAGAAAGTCAATCCGGTTGTGTTAGCTCGAATCAAGATCGAACGAAGTCTGTTTCACTGTTATAATTAATAACAATATATATCATGAATGTACTGACTATTTTCTTTTTTTTTTTCAGTCAATAATTCACATGGTTGTTCGATAAACGACTCGTTAATTTATCCTTACAAATCTATATATACTTGTTGGTTGATATTTGTTTATACTACTCTATATGTTGTGAACATTTATCTAGTAGACATTTGAATTCTATTATATGAGATATCTTTACGCTACTAAAAAATTGATATATTCAAACGGAAAACCCAATGTTAATATTTTTCAATGATTCCAACTGATATTCCAATGGTATGACTTACATTGGAATGATTTCAACAAAAACTCGAATGAAAATAATCCATTGGGATTTTTTAGGGAATTTGACTGTTTCAACTATTATTTTTCTAGCAGTTTATTACTGCATGGATTTCTATTAGAATATGAAATTTCCGTTGAAATTTTTATTCACTCATATTTCAACAGTTGGAATTGTCATAATCTAATAGATTGCTCACTCTAATGGAATATTTTTGTTGAAATTTTCGTTATGATCCATTGAAAAATTTCAACGGCAATAATTGTGTTGCAATATCCATTGAAATTGTTATTGGAATTCTATAGGAATATATTTTCGTTAGAATTTCATCATTTCTTGTACTGTCGTTAATTTTAAATCAATATCAATTGTTATAAGCTTAAGTTTTATTATACAGTTACAATAATTATTTATTTACTGTTTTATATGTACAACATGGATGCCATATATTAGATATAAAAAAATGATCAATACAATACATCTATATCTATATCTATATCTATATAAATATAAAAAGGTTTGACATTTACCGAAAAAAAGTAACTAATTTCCCGCCTAAAGAATTCAATTTTACTTTTTTTAGTAATTCTTTTTGAATTTTTTTTCTATAATTGGCGTTCATATTTTGTATTTTGAATTAACAAAGTAAACANCAAAAAATGCGGCCATATCAACTTGAATAGTGTGATACACGAATTAAAAAGGTAAATAAAATCTGAATAAAATAAATTCCGGAAAAACATTGGGCATGACTGTAAATGGGTATTGATATCCATCCATAAATGGGCATGACTGTAAATGGGTAGGATTATCCAGTCGATCCATCTGCTTATTCACCAGTCTCGCCTTCACTCTGTACCTGGTGATTTTCTCTGATTTTGTACCTTGCTTTTTGTTTTTTGCTCCTTTTTTTTTCTTCAGTTTTCATTTCGTTGTTTGATGTTGCTAAGGTGATACTGTGAGCTTTCGAACTACTGGGTTTCATGAGAATACTTGCGTATTGAAGTTAATATTTGTTTTCTGCCTTGAAATTTAATGGAAATTACATTGGGAAAGGAAGAGAAATTTTTGGAGCTTAACATTATGGAAACTTCAAATTAATTTCTTTATCTATTGTTCTTTTTGTGGGTTTTTGTTCTTTTTTGTGTTTTTGTTGCTAAAAGCTTGTATTTTTAATTAGAAGTTGTGGAGAAGACCAAAGGCCAAATTGGTGTGTGGAATTTGCCTGCAATAAGTTGCAAGCGTGTGGAATTTTTCGGCCGAAAAGATAACCATTGTTTTGGCCGTGAATTTTTATGATGAGGTGGCCGTTAATTTGAATTTTCAAATTTATTCGAAAAGGTTTTTTGTGGCTATTTTTCTAACTAGAAATCAGTTTAATCTTGGAATTAATACCAAACATTTATGGACTATTTCAGTTTTTAGGCGATAAGTATACAATCCGATTGTTTCTATTTACCGATGAATTTGTTTATTTTTATTTTTGGTACATAAATAAATTGATATCCGATTTTTTAACATTTTGAACATAAAAAAATATCACATAATTCGTTTTTAAGAAATATCATTTTTTGGACTATTTCAAATATTAAATACCAAACAAACAACAATTCCAAAAAAGTAATTTTATACCTATCACCTAAAACCCTTATATCAAATCAACCACCAATTAACATAATAAACCCGAAATTTGGTAAAATTGAAAAGAAAATCATACATGTAAATCGGATTGCATTTGTATAGATAGAAAACAGATTTTGTTTGGCTAAAATTACCTAACTACAAATCCGGCATCAAATGTTCTCACACAACTCAATTGGAAAGAATATCATTTTTTTTACTCTTTCATATATTTAGATTTCTATTGAAAAAACCCAATTTATATGGTTTCTTTCAAACCATATCCGAATTTTTAATGACGATTTTCTGAATTCAAAAATAAAAATTTGATATTTGGAATGTCCTAATAAAAAAAGTTTTCATAATAATGAATAATATTTATTATGATATAATTACCACCAAAGAATCCCATTTCAAACCAACCATCAATTACCAAAAATTACTTTATACTTATCAACTAAAAATCGCATATCATAACAACCACGAATTATAAAAAAAATCTCGAAAAGTAAAATTTAATCTAATATTTAATTTATATTTAAAAATATTACAAATCTAAATTTTTTCACCAAAAAAAAATTAAATATCAGGTGAAAATTAAATAGTACCATATCGATTGTTTTAATATAAAGCCATAATTAACTTAATAACTATCAATAAATAGAATAAACCAAAACAAATACTAATTTAGATTTAAAAACACTCCTTTCTTAAAATTCTTAAAATGTGTATTGTAGTTTGGAAAGTCAATTTCATTTAAAAATTAAATACCGATTCTTTTTTTCTTCTAAAGACGAACAAAATCTATTTGTTTAGGTGATAAGGATTTCTTTAACTTGTAATCGATATTTTTAAACGTAATAAATCTTAAAAATTCAATGAAAGAGAATTGAACATCAAATTACACAAATCACGAGTTCCCATATCACAATCACAATTTAAAAGAAATATCTTAAACTAAAAATTTCCAATAATATTTTAATTAATTTAATTAACTTATTAAACATACATCAATGTCACTATAAAACTACCAGTGCAGAAAGTGAAATTCTCATCCAAATACACGAAATACCCATTTAATTAACTAATTAAACATACATCAATGTCACAACTAACCATTTATTTTTTGTTTACGGTTATGGTGGAACCGGTAAGACATACTTGTGAATAACTTTTAACTGTTGGGCTAAGATCAAAGGATCGAAGTATGCTTTGTGTTGCATCTATTGGAATAGCGACTCTCCTTTGTAATATTTAGAAGCGAAGTGAAGTCATAGAATGAACCGCCTGACTCACTCCGGAAAGAAGGATTGAAGGGGACGACTACGACTTGAATGGAATTGCTCCATTGGTAGAGATGTAGAAATAGAAAGAGCAGACAATTCAAGATTCAAAAAGAATAAAAAAACTGAAACTAGGAATCCGTTTGAAGAAACTCTTATCAGTCTTCTTTTCGATCCAAATCGGAACAATTAGACATTCTCGATTTGGCATACCTCTTAGAGTGCATGAAGCTCATCTTGTGAGATAAATCAAGCTAATCCCCTCGCAGAGTTTATTCAATATACCCCATATAATTAAATTATTAATTAATTAGCAAATAGCCAAAATATAATTACAAAACAATTTCAAAATCAAATATTACATAATCGAATTGCAAATCACCAATTGATAAATTTGCAATATACAAACAAACAAATATGAAAAAAAAAAATATAATAGGAACAGATTAACCCGAAAAAAAATAAAAATAAAGATAAAAAAAGTGTGAATTACGTAAAGTAAATCTTTATCATTACACGATAGAAGAAGTGTTATTTGCACAAGTTTAAAAATCAGCGTGAATAATAGGCAATTTATTGTGTTTGTTAAAATATTTTCATATCAATTATTTATGAAATTGATCTATAATTTTTTCTTCATCCCCTATAAATTCCGTGTAGATCGATGTTGTCTACTCATCCTGTTTTCGATTTAATTTTTTATTATACAAATATACGATTTATACTTATTTAATTCAATTCAACATGAGATGTGCATTCAGTCTGATCAAAGATGTCACTAGAACCAAAAAGCTACATATAATGTTGCGTACGATTCAAATAATTGGACACAAATTTGAGGTTGAGTACAAAAATTACTTGGAAATCTTATTTCATGATGAGGACTTCCGTCAAATCCTCCCAGTTATTTCAAAGAGGAGTCGTCCGAATATTGTGAATGTTCCAATTAATTCTTCTGACGTATGGGCTGATTGTACTATGTTGAGGCTTAAAAAAAACATGCGCCTTCAGAGCATTGGTGATTCTGATGAATGCAAGGGGCAGATAAATTTTGCTAATTAGATAGTGAGCATCAAATATGGAACCATTGGGGGATCCAAGGATGAATGTGCCTTATTAGACATACCCGATGATATATTGTTGAAGGCCACTAATGATCTTATCGCTGCAATTGTTAAGAGTACCTATCCAATATTTAAAGATGCAAGCAATGATCCCAGTTATTTGAACGATAGAGCTATACTATCTCCAACGTTAGAGGTGACTGAGTCTATGAATGAGTACATGACGTCTTTGAACGTGACTGATGGTTTAGTTGTCGTTTTGTATTAGTAGGATTGCAAAGTCCCATTAGTGATGATGGTATGATGACGAGGATCAAGATGACGGAAGGCATTAAAGGATGCTTGAGGAGATTATTGGACTACCTGGTGATGCTTTCAGAGGTATCTTTTCTGTAACTTCTCATGTTGATTTTGTATTGATAATGGTACTTATCAAAAGTATAGTGCCCTTTTGGATTTTTTGAGTCAAGAGGATATGATTTTTGTAAGCATTTTGAAAGAATTAACTCGAAAATTCTAAATTCGAGGCAAAAAGAAGAAAGAGTTTATAGTATCCGAGACATATCCGGAGTTTGAGTACAATCCGAGCAATGTCTGGATGGTGATGGTCGAATGCTTCAAGACCTTTTTATGAATATGGTAAAAAAGAAACTAAAATCGTGTAAAAATTTTCATTTTTACTATTATTGGTACTTTTTTAAAATAAATCTTTTACCCTGCCTTAAGCATGTTTTTCAAATTTTAAATAAATCATGTAAAAGTCCGGTCAACCAATCTCAAAGTCATGACATTAAAATAGGTAATTAGTTGTGACCATATTTATCTAACCCAACAATCTCAACAAACTTTCAAAAATTCAATATTTTGTGAAATCTTTATAATAGGTAAAGCGTGTCAATTTTCAGGTTCTAACAAAAAATACACAACTACTTAAATATTTTTTGTCCATATTTATCTAACTAAAAATTCTATATTTTAATGGTCACAATAAAAACTCATATATAACTAAAGTCCATCTATAGTTTGCAAGAAGCTGCAGTGTGTCGTTTTTATCTTTTATTTTTGTTATTATTCTATTATTTTCCTGAGCTAGAGTGATTTGTGCATGGCCAGGACCCATCTGCATTTGGAAATATAAGGCCATGTCCTCAACACATGTATCTCTTATTTATTGCCTCGACTACAAATGATATTCAGAATTTTAAGAAATAGTCAAGGTGGTTGTTTGGGCCATGTGCTACCGGCGGGTTTTATCCGGACGACGAGACGCACCAAGTATTTGGCAGGTTGGTTCTACAGGTCGTACTTTTGGCCGGAGAAGGTTGCTGCTCGGAGGCGAACAACTGCCAGCAGAAGACTTTGGTGACGGTGTTGTTGGACATGGTGTGTTCGACCAATATCGACATGCGGTGCTTTATTTGTTGCTTATTTTTCACATAAATTCATTATGTAAATTAATTAGTTGCTTTATTTCAGTAAAATGTGCGATTTTATCCTTGCCATCATAAGATTTTCAGTAAATTGTCCACATTTAAAATATTTAACCCCATCAGCTATATTCAATAAATCGGCCGCCTCTAAAAATTATCTAATCAATTTATGCTATAAAGTTGACAAAATTAATAAATCCAATCTATCTATATATATATAATAAGAATTAACATTTACCATAAATAGTAATAAAAAATGTCAACCCACATTTATTATATACTATTTTTAGCAATTTTTTTTATTTTACATTTTAATTTTAATGCAATATCAAAAAATTGAATGATTCCTAAATTAATGGGTTTTAGATGAAGTATCCTGTTTCAAAAATTATAAATCATTTAAAATCGGATGGTTCCTAAATTAATGGTTACAAACTTTTCAAAGTTGTAATCTTTATGACATATTTTCTTTTTGACTTCTATATATAAAATCATTTTAAATATATATCTTCTAATCCAAAAATTCAATCATGTTATATATATATATATATATATATCCAATCAATTAATCTTGAATTTTTTTAAATTACTATGTTTATTTTTATTAATATGCATAAAATAAAAATAAATAATTCATCTTTAGATATATAATTTATAATCTTAATATACTATCATTTGGTGTAGACATATAAATCATAATTTTTTTTATTGCATAAAATTAAATATTATATTTAAAGGAAATAATGAAATTACTTTTGGATCAATCGGGTGATTGAATTAGGGTACTGCCCACGTTGATTGAATTACTTTTAGGTGATATTTAAAATAGTCAAAAAACTTGACATAACTTGATTGGTCCCAGGTAACTAAGTTATGTATCAGTTTGACCAGACTAATTCGATTATTGAACCTAAATATAAATTTTAATATTGAAAATACTTTATTATATAGTCCAAACTTCAAATAATCATATTAACAATACTTTTACGACAACATGATTAATAATTTATGAATATTTATATATCATTTTATTATTATTTATGTGAACAAAATAATTATTTTATTATCATTTTTATTAATGTACGGTAAATATAAGGTTTTCAGAACCGGAACGTCATCGAAACGATCAAGTTATTTTATTAAATCATTTGTGGTTGTTCAGATTTTAATACATAATACTTTAATATATATATATATATATATATATATATATAGTACTTTTTGTAATAAATTTAAATAAAAAGTGTTACTTAAATATCTAAACAATTTATAAATTCAAATGTTTAAACTAATTGATAAACAATTTATAAATCTCTATTTTATTTAAATATGTAATTTTATTTAAAATAATTTTTAATGTAACAAAATTTGTTTAGAAAATCGTATCGATCCTACCAGTCCAACATACCGATGTTGATGGATTCGATAGCATATATTTTATTCAAGCGCAATAGACTGGTTATAAACTGGTTCTCGGTCCATCCGGTCGGACAGTGTCCAACCCGGTTTAATTTAAAAATAATGGGTAAATTATGATTAATGTTATTTATTTATTTAATTTATAATACAATCAAAATATTGTTTTCCCGTGCATCACACGGGCCACGCACTAGTGTTGGTATAAAGTAGATGGTTTTATTTGAGGTATCTGAGTACCATTTTTATTCTTGGTAGGAATTGTGTTGTTATTAATAAATGTTCAAATTTATGGTATAAAGTGAACGATTTTATTTTGGTATGAAATGTCGGAATTTAAATGGTATGAATTTTATTTGGTATGGAAAAAAGTATACTTGAAAATTTTGAAAACAAAATAAGTTGTATGAAATTTAATTGGTATAGCATGAAAGTCAAATGACTTTTTATAAAATCAAGGTGATTTGATCTTCAAATTTTAGTATATTCTCATAATAAATTGCTATAATATATTGGTGATAATTGTATTTCTCTTAAAACTTGGAAAGATCTTTGAACAGGTATTGCTTAATAAAATTTAAAATGTGTAATTTAATTATAGAGAATTAGTTTTTAAATTTAAACAATAAGCCAAAAAGACAACAAATATAGAAAATTGCGAGATATATACATATAATAAGTAACTCTTCCTTCCCGTCGCCCCCAAAAAACCTTCTCTCTTCCCGTTGCTAATCTCCTAAATTGACGCCTCTCTCTCGGCTTCCGGCCCCTCTGGTAGTCCTCCCCTCGCCGCTCGGCCCTCCCAGATGCCGCGACCAAGCTTGCCTCTGGCATCGGTGGTCCTTGTGGTGCCAATTTCGCTTTCTCTGGAAATTGGATTAGGGTTCGCCATATCCGATCACTTCGATCCTGAGGTGAGACCTTGGGTCGCGGAGCTTTGGGTCAGGGTCGGGTGCGGCCTCGGCGGTCCATCTTCTCAGGTTGCATGTCTTGGGTTTATCAGGCGGTCCTCTCCCTCTCCCCGAATTCGACTTCGATGGCATGCTTTCCGGTCGCTGTGGAGTGCAGGAACCGTCGGGCTGCTTTGATCTTTTTCGCCTTCGGATTGGTGTGTGAAGGCGGTGAGCTTTTGGTCGACGATTGGTCGGTTGCCGGTCTCGATTGAGGGTAAGTTTCCTTTTAGCCGCTCTTGTCTCAGTTTTCTTTGCCTGCGTCCGGCGGTGTTCGGTGGTTAGAAAGTTGGGCTCTTGAGTGGCTCAGGTTCCTTTGGCTTTCGAGATGATGGGGTTGAGGCTACGGTATTGAGATAGCTCCTTTCCTCCGGATCCCTGTGTTGGGGTTTCGGGGTTCTCGGTTCTTCTGAGCTGCTAGTGGTGTTAGGGGCTTGGTGGGTTGTATTGGGAGTTTCTTGGTACTTCTGGTTTTGGGGAGAATTGGCTTTAGGTGGGACTCGTGGCTTGACTTGTGATTCAGCTAGGCTTAATTGCAGTGGAGGGGTCGTTTATCTCAAGCGGTGGGTGCCCCTGGGTTAATTTGGTGGCTGCTAGTCTGGTTAGGAGTTGTTGTAGAGGGAGGGCTTGTGATTATGTGTTTTTAGTTGTTTTTTTTTGGCTGGTTATTGTGTCTGTGTTTGTTCCTGTGATTGTGTTTGTTCCTGTGATTGTATTTTAGGTTTGGGCCGTTGGCCTCTGTGCGCCCGGGTGTCAAATTTATTACTCCGTGGGGGTCCGACACTCGGTTATTACTCTGTTGGGGTCTTGTTTAGTTTTGTTGGTGTAGTTGGTTTAGTGTGGTTGTGTTTTTTTGTTGTTTTTTGTGTGTTGCCCGAGTATTACCCCGTTGGGGTCGGCTCTAGGCGATCTCTGGATCTGCCTCCCAGTTTTCTAGTCTTTGGTTGTACTATTCAGTCTTTGACTTCTTTTTCTTCGCACTTTGTGCGGTTTTTTATTAATATAGTACCTCTATCGTTTTGGGAAAAAAAAGAAGTAAAATTACTGTGTAGTGCAAATTTGGGTTTTAAATTTAAAACTCAATTAAGTAATTATTCATAATTTACGAGTCACTATTAACTTGGATGGAAATGGAATAATCAATTATTTATAGTTTAATAAATTACTCAACTACTTTAATTTTTTGATTTGGATAGCTTATACAAAAATAAATTCATTTTAAATTAATGAGATAATATAAATTTTATAATTATACTTATTATTCACATGTATTTTTAAATATATGATAAAATTTTACCAAAATAATTATTTTATAGAATCACATTGTAATCAAATTGAATTTCTAGATAAGAATTTTAAAATGCACTTATTTTGACATGAATATAATTTAATTTTTTATTAGTTACGTGCACCGTACGGGTTGTGTACTAATTTTAAATAAACATGTCTTATGTAATTTTGCACAATCTAGATTTCATATAACATTTTTAATAAATTAATTTATGTAAATTGTATTACATATTGATTTTAATTTTTAATATATATATATATATTATTTAATGAACATTTTTAATTTATAACATTAATAAATATCTCTTACCCGTGCATCGCACGCGATTTGTACTAGTTTTAAAAAATTTTCAAAACATATTTAGGCGGGATATTCTGAATTTTAAAAAAAAAAATTACTTATTTTAGTAATTCATAAAATTTAGGCAGGATTTTAACTTCTATTTCAGGTAAATACCAAACTTTTTTATATTCATATAAATTACTAGCTAATCATTAAATATAACCACATAAATAAAACCTATTAAATTTTACCTACATGGCACTTTCCTAGTAGAATAACCGTTACAATCTATTATTATTATTATTATTACTATTATTATTATAAGAATTACTATTTACTAAAAATAGTAAGAAAACAAATCTGGGAATATTAATTACATTCTATTTTTAGAATGTTTTTTTTTATTTTTTTAATAAAAAGTTAGGCCGCATTTAATGCTATCATAAATCACGGAATTGTTGTATTTAAATTTTAAAAATTTCAAAAAAACTTGCCTAATTGTATTTTAAATTTTTTGAAAAATATATTCAAATCCCAAAGATTGAAATAAAAAAAATCCATCTTTATCTTAGTAACAAATCTATAATAATTTATGATATGAAAAGGAAAACACGTTAGATTAGGAAATAATTTGAGTATTTGTTGACAGATAAAGCAAGATTAACGAGATTAAAATCAATTACCTAATTAATTAGTATATGAATAATGAAGATAAATGATTATTCATTTTTTGTTTAATTGGATTTATGAAGAAAAAATTTAAATTTTTGGCAATAAGATTGTGAATGGATATCAAATAATATTACTGAAAACCTAACAATTAAAACAATATTATTACACATCTGATATTTTAATTTTCAACTATTTTAAATTATTATTTTATATCATATTAATTTTAATAATTATATTTTTATTTTATAAGTTTTCATTATTTGAAAATTTTAACAAAATAAAAATTTGCAAAATTTCTATATAGGTTTATGTATTATATTCCAATGAAAGGAATAATAATTCTTTCTAACAAAATGCTCCAAATTATGTATTTCATACTAAATGCGTTAGCATTTGCGAGATATACACAAATTCGTATAATATATTTCCGTAAATTTGGTAAAACAAAATAAGAATTAATGGATGGATCGGTACAAATTATGATAAAAGAGATATAATCAAAATCACTCGACATAGATACATTAGATATAGACAATGTTGATAGTAACAATATAAACCTGGTATACAAGACATATAGACAATATCTACTATGTAAATATTCTCTCATAAAGTTCAACGTGAGATATCAGATTATAATACTTATTATTTACTCAAATAATATTTTATATACTTTTCTTACACATTCAATACTCACACACATAATATTTTTAGATACTTTTTAGATTTTTTTTAGCCCATTCTATACATTAAAGTTTATATCTTTAGGTGCTTTTAGATATTTTGCCTTTACAAAATAGTTTAGTGGAAGTTTAGGTGACTTAACATTCTTTAAGAATAATGTAGCATATTTTAGATATCTTTACATATGTTATTATAGGTATTTTTAATACTTTAAACATATATGTTTTGTGTTCTTTTGTACATGATAATTTTATATTGTACAACAAACCGATATATGTAAATTATATCGCATTTTAATCCCAAATATTTAATTTATTATTATTACATTAATCCACCTTATCCCATTAATAATAAAATATTTTCTTGCATTTTTTTGTTAATTAAGACAGAAACATTACATATTTTATTAATTGAGTAACCTTTTGCGTTGCTTCGGCCTGTCATCACATATGAAAATATTTTTTATTGTATCATATAATAGTTATTATTAAAATTAGTAATTATATTTTACACTAAATGATATACGAAAGTTATATAAATATAAAAGATTATTTGTAGAAATGTTTTGTTCAAGTTATTTATTATAAAATCAATATTATATATTTTTTATCTGATTAAGTGATTGTTTTTTAAATAAATTAATTCGTTTTAATGTCATAGTAAAATTTCTTAAAATCGCATAAACAGATGTTATGATAAATATAATATTTTTTGGCTGATTAATTGGTCATGATTCCTCAAATTACAAAAAAAATACATTATTCATTTTATTTTGTGCATTCAATATAGTGATTCATATGCAATCAAATGGTTATGTACTATTTATTTTAAACAATGGTCGAATTTTAATAAAAAATGCATTTATCTAACTTATAATTTTCACATTATATGCATACAAATAACTTATAATATTTTATTTATATATGTGCAAATGCACATTATCGATACTAGTTCAGGACAAATATGTGACCTAGCTCATTGTTCCCATATAATTAGGTCACAAATAAATTGGTACACTTGAATTACAAATTGAAATTCAATAAATAGATTGCTAAACTTCTTTTAATACAACTTATTGTAACATGTAAAGAATTTGAACCTGATATTTTCATTTGTATTTTGTGTCATGTCAGTAATCTCCCTTATATATAATTCCCGAATGTGTTGAGCTTAAGTGGCAGGCTCGCATGCTTCGAGATCATATGTGACAAAATTTTATTCTTAATTATTTGTTCAGGTAGATTTTAATTTACTTCTAATCCAAAAATAGTTAGATTGGGATTATTCATAAATATGTTGATTATTTATGGTAATTTTAAAAGTATTTATTGCATTTTAATATCAATTTCTATTATAACCATTGAATTGTAAATGTATTTTAAAAGTCGATAACTTTTGTATTTCTTATCAGTTTTACATATATAATATATCAAATGAATCATCTCTTGATGAACTTCGATTTGACATCCATATTGTTTGTATAAAATAACTAAAATATATTAATCTTTATAATAACAATAATAATAATAATAATAATAGTAATAATAATAATAATAATAATAATAAAATTATTTATTAATATTAACTATAGAAATAAAATTATTTAACAATTAATATATTTATCTTTTAAGTAGTTATATAATATATGTTAGAAAAATTATTATAATATAACACTGGTAAGTTGCACAAGAAAAGTATTATTCTAAAATATATAATAATATATATTTTTTATAAAAACTATTTAAATTTTAAAATAATTTTTCTCATTAATTTTAAAATTTTAGAATAGTTTTTTTAACAAATACTCGTGCAATACACGGATATTATACTAGTTATTATTCAAACGAGATGTCTAGAAGACATCTTTGCCCTGTTGAATACCTTGGATTCTTGGTCCTTTGGGCCATCTTAATTGGGATGCGAAACCTACATGTAGTCTTCTCTGTTTGGTTTCTTGGAGGGGGTTATGCCTACCCGAGAAACTTTAATTGTAATCCGTTGGTTATGCGGATGTACTATTGAGTTATATATCATATTAGTAAAATACCCGTGTATTACACGAGTGTTTGTTAAAAAATTATTTACTTGTTACTTGTGCGACTTACATGTGTTATATTTTAATATTTTTTATAACTTATATCATATAACTACTTGAAATATAAACATATTAATTGATAAATAATTTTATTTTTCTAGTTAATATTAAAAAATAATTTTATTATTGTTATAAAAATAAATATAATTTATTTTTTAATACATACAATATGGATGTTAAATCGAACCTCATCAAGAGATGATGATTTTGATATATTATATATATAAAACCGATAAAATATACAAAAGTTATTAATTTTTAAAATACATTTACAATTTACTGGTTATAATAAGAAATGATATTAAAATTAGATTAATACATGTAATATGACCATAAATAATCAACATATTTATAGATAATCCGGACCTAATTATTTTTGGATTAGAAGTAAATTAAAATCTACCCAAGCCTAATAACAAAGCATGAAAGTTTGTCACATAGGATCTCGAAAAATGCGAGCCTGCCACTTAGGCTCAGCACGTTCTGAATTAATATATAAATAAAAAGAGGNATAATAATAATAATAATAATAATAATAATAATAATGAGATTGAGATTTTTTCAGAATCCATCTTATCCAAATAATTTTTTTTTTTTAATTAGAATAATAAGTTACAATAATTAATGCTATAAACGAGACGAATGGATCGGGCCCTTATTTAAATTAATGAGCTTGTAAACGAGCCGATCTCTAACATCGAGGATATGAATTATGTTAAAAAATAAAAAATATGTAAAAACTATATTTATCAAGTCTAGTCGTACTCACGAGCCCCTTGTTTTATCCACCTTCAATCAATATTTTCTTAAAAAAATATTTGATAAAATATAGGTTTGATATCGTTACAAACTAATTGTCTTCTAGAAGATTTTTTTTAGGTAAGTAAGATAAATTTAAAGATTTTTTATTTATTTACATGTAAATTAATTAAGCTCGTAGTATTTATTATTATTAATATATATTTATTATACTATGTATTATGGAGTCCTAATCTTTTAAGAGAATGATTACATAATATATACTCCCTGCTATTCTTTTTATTTGTCATTTTAACTTTATTGATCATTAATCAAATAAATGACGTTTTGCATCTTTTAGAGGTATTTTTCCATTGTTATCCTCATTTCACTAATACACTACACGTTTTGGGAGGAAAATTGTGGACTACGATGAGCTTTCTCGCTAAAAAGAATATTAAAAAGCTGAACAGAAAGAAATTAATTAATGTTATTTTTCTTTAAATAAGGGTAATATTGGCAAGAAAAAATTTCTTAATTTATGTGTTAAAGCACAAAACGACATTTAAAAAGAATAGGAGGGAGTATATCTTACACACACACACACACACACACACACATATATATAGGGGGGGATCAAATGCGCCCAACTCTTAAAATGCGGACAACTCTTAGCAATTACAGACAACTAATCTAGCAACTACAGACAACTAACCTAGCAACTACGTACAGAGAACTAACCTAGCTACTACTAACTTAGCAACTACAGAGAACTAACCTAGCAACTACAGAAAACTAACCTACCAACCACAGAGAACTAACTTAGCAACTAGTAACCTAGCAACTACAGAGAACTAACCTAGCAACTACAAAGAACTAACTTAGCAACTACAGAGAACTAACCTAGCAACTACAGAGAATTAACCTAGCAACCTACTAACCTAGCAACTGCAGAGAACTAACCTAGCAACTACACACAACTAACCTAGCAACTACAGAGAACTAAACCAGCAACTAGAGAGAACTAACCTAGCAACTACAGACAACTAACCTAGCAACTACAGAGAACTAGCCTAGCAACTACATAGAACTAACCTAGCAACTACAGAGAACTAACCTAGTTGGAAGGTTAGTTGTCAACGGTCAACGCCGGAAGTCAACAGTTAACGCCGGAAGTCAACGTTGGAAGTCAACGGTCAACGCCAGAGTCAATGGATCAAAATAATATTTAAATAATTAAAATAATAAAAAGAACAGAATAAATCTTGGCCACACATGATATACCAAATCTTGTGGCTAAAAATGAGTCTCACGTCCTCACTTTAAATAAGTGGATGCATTGGAACCAATCCCTATATATATATATATATATACTTACTATATATGTCACTTGCATTAATTAGTTAGATTATATATCATAATTGATTTTCTCTATCATGTAGGACAATGAATATGTGACAATGACTATAAAAGGATGAGTTACCCACACATAGAGATCATAAATGTTTAGGAGATGATCTAAGGAGGATTTATGAAGAATCACCGCATGATCTCTTAGAGTTCGAAGATCGATAATTTAAAGGACATCATTTTTTTGCATGATTTTGGAAATGCAATTCTGAAGATCTTCAAATCATATGTACAGATTCTACTTGAATGAAACTTTTTCCATATAAGATCCTGTCAATCCATTGTGTCTTTACGTAGTTATGATTCTTCTTTATATTCATAGAAAAGAACTGAATTTTATTATTTTCTCTTAAGCATATTGAGTTAACCTATTATCAGAGCATTCGTGAGTCTTTATAACTTGTGAATTCAGGATTTCAATTTTGCATTCTTGCATCTATGAGTTTGTTGATTATATTTTAAAGCTTGTCAATTCTGCATTCAGTTTTGCGTTCCTACATCTCTGAAAGAATTAAGCATAGAACATTTGTACTTTGTGATACTGTCAGCTTGGATGGATTTCAGTGATAGCTTCTAGTAACGTAGCGAAAGTGTAAACGAATGAGATAAATAAAGAGAAAACTCTCAATATGTTTATTTCAATCAAAATTCAACTCCCTCAAAACAGTAAAAGAAGAGTATTTTAATATAACTTCTAACCCTAAGTAAATATCTCGCCCAATAAGTAAAAAAGTCTAATAAAATAAATAAGTTCCTAACAAATTGTTGACATCCGAGTTGAGTTAGGTGGGCCCAGAACTAAATATGACCACTTAATTAAGAAATAGTCGAGCCAAATACGCGGGTCGGAGGATAAAAAGAAAACTGAACTTGGGAGTAGTCAAGTACCGAGCGAGAATAAAGCAGGATACCCAGGTCGGATAACCTTAAACGTAAGGCCGACCAGATAATTATCAAATCCAGCAGAACCGAGCTCGAGACTTAGATGAAATGATTCAATAGTTGATATCGGAGACCCGAGCCAAGTGCACTTAGGTGGCAGAAAATATTAAAATAATGTCCACGTGTAGCCTAATGATGAAGGATAGGACAAACCAACTAAATGCTTGCCAGCCTACGTGTCATTGCCTAGTAGAGTCACATGTCGCATTAAATGCATGTCTTTTCCATTTAATGTTTGGTGTACTGCCCGATTAACAGTAGCCGGGTAATCCTTACTATAAATAGTCCTAGGAATCAATTGTAAAAGGGTTCAGAAAAATTCTATAACTCAAGGCATATATTCTCTCATTTAATACAACACTTAATACGAGTACCAGGGCTCTTAACGCCATAATCTGACCTGTTATTCCTTTAACTTTTCCGCAATTAAACATCATATTATTAACACTAATTTAGTGTTATTGGTTGACCAAATCCGTTGGTCAACACAAATCCAGGATATCCTTAATAAATACTAAAATAAATAAATAAATAAAACAAAAGAAATAAATAATTAAACTAATGATGCTAAACGATCATGCTTGTCTAAAAAGACCAACGCAATCTAGTCTCTAATATTCTCCCCCTCCCGAAAAAGATTTTTTCTTGAATTCGGTGCAATCTTATCTCCACAAACTTGATCGGACCAATTTTTATGGGTTGATTGGTATACTCACGAGCAGAGACTCAATATGTCATCAAAACGGCCCACACATAATTGACTAAATCAAACGTGATGTGGCGACGACACGCATCCGCAAACCGCATGTAAGATTCATAAGAAGCCTCTTCTTCTTCCATAGCGTTGCTTTGAGTTTGTTGTCAAGAATACAAATGTCCACAAAATCGTACGTATCAAGGCAAATCTCACATACTCCCAACACAGACAAGCACTTATTTTCATGTATGCTGTGTAAATTACAACCAATGGGTAAAGCACTCTTTCCATATCCAAGCCTGCAAATCATTGTATCTTTCCAGAAAAACCTCTCTCTCGATATCGTTCTTTGTTGTCCCGATAAACTTGTCATCAAAAGGAGGCAGACCTTCATCTTCGAGCGACCTCTCATANAAGGCAGACCTTCATATTTCGGTAACCACTCGTCATAAAAAAGAGGCGGACCCTCATATGCCTGTCCAAGCGGAGTGAAGAAAACCCTGTCGACTTCTCATAATAAAAAAGAGGCAGACCCTCATATTCGGTCGACCAGTGCTCATCCTCAGGGGCTCCTGAAAATTCAGGGATCTCAACACAGAATGATGAAATCCAATTCCGATAATCGACGAACTGGCCGTCGTCCCGCGCCACCATCGTACCGAACGAATTTACTTCGTAGACGATGTCCTCTAGATCATCATCAGTGAAGAACGACAGAGGCGATTGAGAGCGGGGCGTCCCAACCGCGTCCACTGCAGCCCCTTCACCCCCTCCCCCTCCCTCCCTGCGCTGCAGCTGCCATGTACTATGTTCGTGGCGCGGTCCGTATGATCAACTATCTCAATGACATGTAGCTCCAACCTCATGTCCGCGAGCCCCGCAGTCAGTTCCGCGACTTGGCACCCCAACGCCTCGATCGCGGAGTCGCGCCTGTCGTTTGCAACATCGTTCTAATAAGACGACATCGTGTAGGAATCATACTTGTGCTGATACCAACTAATGTAGCAAAAGCGTAAACGAATTGGATAAATAAAGCAAAAACTCTCAATATGTTTATTTCAATTAAAATTAAAATCCCTCAAAACAACAGAAGAGGATGTTGGGATCGGTGAGGATCTCGTTATGTACGCATCACGAATTCAATAGCAACAATAAACTATGCGCAGCGGATCTAAAGGTTTAGAGTTGAGTACTTATGGCTTAAAATTCACAGACTCTGTGACATTGTAGATTATCGTTGAAGGAAATCGTCTGATCTCAAAATCTGTTAGGCAACAGGATCCTTCTCGTCGGACCTTGAGAAGTTGTCGGGTACGGTGGCCGGGAGCAGTGAGCATCGCGTCGGGGATAGCCGGTGGTCGCGCGGTGGCGGACGGCGTCGGGCGTCACCATCGGGTGCTGCGGTGTCGTCGAGCGTCGCGCGTCGAGGTAGCTGGGCTGCGGCTCACGTGCGTGCAGGGATCGTTGGCGTCTGTGGGCTGTAGTGGTGGTTGGTGGCGGCCTGTGTTTTTGTGCTTATTTTCGTGTGTTTTATGTGTCTTAGTCGAGTCTTTTTAAGTTCATTTTAGTGTCGATCGGTCCATTTTATCGTATTACGTGTATTTTTGCATCTGTTTTGTGTTTTTATGTTTTGCCGTATTTTTCTCGTCTTTTTGGTGTTTTTTAGGTCCATTTTTCCGAGCTTGAAAAAATGAGCCATCCAAGCCGACCGAGCGGATCGAGCAGTTCGAG
>BKCP01006626.1:594615-647522 GCA_008636005.1 Striga asiatica
GCATTGCCAGCGCACGCCTGCGCCCATCCTGCCAGCCCGCGACCGCGTGAGTGCTGCGTTGTGCCAGCCCGCGACCAGCGGGCGTTTTAGCCACCTAGAGAGTGTTTTTGACTAAATGTGTATGTTTTAGTGTGTGTTTTAGTATGTGTATTAGGTGTGGCTATAAATAGACTTAGTGCTTTGTATTTTTGGAACAATTCCTCATTTGCTAAAATTTTATTTTTAGTTTTTTTCTCCTCCTTCTCTCTAGTTTTCTTTCTCTCTCTAAGGGCTCTAAGACCCTATTTTTTATTGTAATATTCCTCCATCAAGATTACAACTTTCCAGCTTATTTCTTCTCGTGAATGTACTAGAGACTTGGAGACTTCGTTTAAGGTCCAATCGGAGACTTAGTTGAAGGTCCAAGATCTCATGAGTTTTTCTTGCCTTTATTTGTTGGATTCATTCTAGGGTAAAGGTAGGAGCTTTAATGAGTAGAATATGCATTCATCCTCGTAGGCTAGGGATTATGTGATTTTGTTGTTGATTGCGTGAGCGAGAATTGTTTGATAACTCGATTAATTGATTCGCGAGTGACAATTGCTTGATTGCATGTTCTCGAACCTATGAGTGTTTTCTTTCCATCTCGGGTCTTAGGGTACCTTGTTATTTTTATCTTTATTTTCTCTTTTTCTTGCAATTTGAGGTGTTGTGTGCGATAAAGTTTCCATCTTGCTTTCGTCTTTGCATAAATTGCGTTCTTTAGCTTAATCCAAACCCCAAATTGCAAGTAGAGTGTTTAGGATCTTCATTTTCCTTTTTGTATTAAGTCAATCGTTGCTTGAATTCGTGGCCGAACAACCTTCCTTTGAGAATGACCCGAGTTTGATACTCGATTATAAATAATCCCCCAAAATACTACAAACAGCGGCTTTCGGGGTTGACGAATATATATTGATCACGGGGTCTCGGTACCTCGGGATTTTCTACTGTATATCTCGAACACCTCTTCGTATTGTACCGGTGGAACAACAACACGAAGATAGAGCTCGCCTATAGGAACTAGAAAGAGAGTATGAGGGGGCGGCCTACGTGTGATGCACATTAGATTTTTTATTTTCTCTTATGTCTCAATCCCAAGAGCTTAATGATGTATATATAGAGCTACAGTAGGGATCCTAAGGAGATGAGGATTAGGTACTTAAGCATTGGGCCTAACTGTGAGTCAAGCCCACTCTTGCTAATACTTAAATAATATTTCGGTCCACTAACGACAATATTGTTGAACTCCCTTATCCTCCTCAAAATTATATTCGAGACTCCAACTATAATTACTCGAATTACCTCCCCGTGTTTAAGATATAATGTCCATTAATTAATCGAATACTGATAATCAAGAATAAATTAATATATTATAATACCAAAACTAGCGCTCGTTCATCACATTATTATCATGCCGGAACTTAATCCACCTTCAGGGTTTAGCATAACAATCCTTCATGAACTCACTTCGGGAACATCACCAAACTGTCGTACACGGTGTCTGTAAATATTTTAACAGCACATCGTACATGCAGCACTATTACCCAAAACATCTGGAAAGTTGACCCAACTGAATGAATCTCACCTTCTGTTTATATCTACGGGTTAAGAGAACACAATAATTAATCGAGACTAAGTTTGTTTACGATGATCTGTATAAAACAAACTACTACTCTCTGGGATCCTATTTAACACATAAATGTACTAATGCAACTAATTAGTCAAGACCAACCGTACAGTTGACACTACAACCGTTCTGATGGTTTGTTCATTTCCATCTAGGTTATGAACCAACAATTCTTGTTTCGCAAGTAACTGATAAAATGATCTTCTTTTCACTCGATAATGAACCATTTTATCTAAGTGCAAAACAACAGAACATAGAACTTATTTAATCAAACACAATTCTCATTCAACAAAGATAAAGTGTAATAACATCCAAATCCAAGCTTTCAGTATATAACACCAACAGAGTAGTCTTTAAAAATAAATCCTAACCTTAAGTAAATATCTTGCCCTACAACTAAATTACTCTAGTAAAATAAATAAGTTTACCAAAAAAATCTAGGATGCCCTTAATAAATATTAAAACAAAAATAATTAATAAATAAAACAAAAGAAGAAAATGATTAAACTAATGATGTTAAACGATTATGTTTGTCTAAAAAGGCCAACGTAATCTCGTCTCCATTAGTTAGTCACGTCGTGGCCAGTTAAGTAGTTAGTAAAGTTGGGTATAGTTGTGGTAGGTTTGTGAGAGAATCGTTTACTTGTAATTTCAAAGTATATACTGTTGGAAACAACCAATTTGATAATGAAAGAATTACGAGGGATAGTGCATGGAACGCTCACGAAGACAAATCCAATAATTATTGCCTCCACTTATATTTTATGTTATTACACACTGTGCACTAACTCTCCCGACCCATTATTTCTTCAATATTGATACATTAATAAAAATAAATATGAAAAGAAAAAATTATAATGAAAAAAATATGTACAAATTTATATTTGTAAGCCTAACCTAATAAACTAGAACCAAGTCGAGATTAGAAGCGGTTTGTTTTTCGGGTTCTGTCTCCTATCAATCTTATTTTGTCATTATTTTACTTTAAAGGTAAATATTCTAAATATTATTAAGGTAAGTGCCTAACGCTCTTTTGAAAAAAAAAAAAAAACTTATTCGGCGCAATTTTTGCCTTCCCCAGGTAGGGCCTTCGGCCACCACGACGGCCTTCACCGAGCCGTGCGGCTGCCTTCCAGAGACTCGTCAGAAGTGGTGGCGGCCTTTTCTTCGAGTGAGGTGGCGGGTTCTTCCTTGGTTTCGCCTCCAATTAGGTCGGCAAGGTGGGTTGCGGTCTGGCGATTCCTCGGCGTCTAGGCGGTGGTGGGCTTCCGACTAGGCTGTAAGAGTAGGTTGTGACTCCAATCATCCCTTTGGTGGTGGTTGGGGTCGATATCGGACAGTTCCACTCTCCTTCCTTCTCCCGTTCTTATCTGCAATTGGGGCCAGTTGGGTTGCGGTGGCGGAGTCTGGTCGGGTTTGGTCTTGCTTCCTGGACCAAGGTCATCGGGATTTGGAGGTGGAGTTTGTTGTGTTTCTCTGGTTGTGGGTCTATGGGTTGTCTACTCGGGCGAGGGTCAAGGTCCTTTCGTCTCGAATCTGGTTAGGCGATTTTTCTGTAGTTTCTGACTTTGCGGCTTGGATCGTGTCTCTGTCCGTGTGAGTGGTCGCCCGTAGGTGTCGACGTCGTTGGTGTTCAGTCTTGTTTCGCTGCTGTGGGAAGGGCTCCAATTTATTTTTTTTATGTTTTGTTGTTGTGTATGTGTTGTGTTGTGTTGTGTTGTGTTGTGTTTTAAGCGTGCGTTTATGTTTTTTTGTCCGTTTTTAGGAGTGTTGATTCTTCTGTTGGGGAGTTTGTATTTTCTCGTTGGGAAGCGAGTATTCTCCCATTGGGGAACTTTTTGTGTGTTTGTGGTGTTGTGTTGTGATGTGGTGTGTTGTGCCATTTAGGCTACCTTTGGTTGGCCTCCCTTTTCGGCTAGTGAGTCGTTTGTAAGTATGTGAGTTGTTTGTAAGTATGTGTTTGAGTAATNATTACTCTAAATGACTTGTGGCGAAAATGGGATCCACGAAATAAAATATAACTACCTATTTAAAATAATTTTAATGTAACTAAAATTAGTAAATTTTGTAATTTTGAAATAATTAAGAGTACATTCTTTTTAAATTAAGTGTCATTTATAATATTTGTTATAGTTTTTTTTTTTTGCCATAATTTATTTAGAAATTGAAATAATATTATAATTAAGTATGAGTAAAGGAAGAGAGAGAAAAGTATTTATGTGAGTATTATTTCTTGACAATGTTTGAATATGTTAAATTTTTATTTTCATTAGAATAACAATTATTCTATAACGGGTAAAATACACATATAAATCATATATTAAATATTATATATCATAAAAAAAGAAATATAAAATTTAATGTTAATATTTTAAATTAATTTTATATTAATCAATATTCATTGAGTGTTTTAATTTACGATTTATCGTTATCGACCTATGTATCGTAGGTGCTACGTAATAATAATTTATATAATAGGTAGTAATTAAGCGATACATTTACTTTATCAATTAGAAAATGTGATCATAGGTTACTGTAAATGACTTGGAGAGAAAATGGAATTCACGAAATAAAATCTCACAGCATAATTATTCATCTATTATGTTTTTAATTGATTTTACATGTCTTAAATAATTACATAATGTGATTAATTGTTTGAAGATGAAATAGAATGTGATGTGCTTGAACAAAAAATTATAAACTACAAAAATTGTAAAGAAATGTTGCTTCATTAATATTAAATAAAAATTAAAATATTCTGGAAACTTTTATGATGAATCAAAATACTGAAATAGTATCATTGAATCCTATTAAATAATATAAATTCTATAACTTTTATATTGTCTAATTCAAGGATATTTTTAGCAAAGCAATTTGAATTTTAGTCAAAATTTAATGCAAAAATCGGATTTACACCTAAGATTATCTTAACATTGATCTATTTTAAAAACTATGATACTGATATTAGTTAGTTATTAAGTTCTTATAAAATTACAATCAATATAATTTTAGTTTTGAAATTACTTTTGAAAATTTCACAATCTTAGTTATGTATCAACAAAAGGTTAATGTAAGCATGCCAAAAATAATCACAAAATGCCTCATGAGTCAACAAGTGTCAATATTTCTCAATGTTTGATAGTTTGTATGGTGAAGTTATGGGGGACATAAAGATTACACAAACATATCCCCAAATTGTGAAAGTGTACAAATTAAGTTGAACTTTATCTAACATATTAGTTTACCTAACCTATGTAAGGTGCATGTACATTAATTTACCTTATTAACATCACTAGCTAGCTTATATGGCATTATATATTCCTAACAATATGACTAGACATTAATCGAAAAAAATGCACTATTCATCCACTAATTATATCCTAGTTGTACTTTCGTCCTTTTATTTTTCGAGTTTATTTTTGGTATGCTTTTATTTTTTTTGGCAAAATTTGTCCAAATTGAGATTCCGGCGCCCATTTTCGTCGGAAATGTTGATGTGGCGTCCAGTCGGATCCATTTAGGATTTTCCGGCGTGATGTGACATCAGACCTGCCTAGTTGTTTTGACACCTAGATTAAAATAATAAAAAATTTAAAAAAAACAATAAATAAATAAAATAACAAAATTTGACCCACCCTCCCAAAATCCATCTCAATGAACACCGCGACGCCCATGAATCCAGCATAAATCCACCGCCGTATTTTGCAGATGCCAACGCCAGAATCACGAGGGTTTTGGGCCTCAAGTTGGAGAATTTACGGAGGGCGATTGCTTGCCGAGAAATGAAGAACGAGAGCTTGATCTGTGTCAGTCAGTATTGTGCAACTCGTCTAACACTAATGTGCATGGAATTGCAATTATTTTTTTAATGAATTATCTCAAACCAAAAGAATTTATTTGATCAGTTAACCTAATTTATCTAAATAGTCAAAATATTTTATGTTATAAAATATATTTAGAATTTCAATATTTTTATTTAATTTTTTATATTATTTTTCGATTGTAATATGTAACAAAATAATATATGTTTATAAAGTTCGGTCGGTTTGGTCACTATATTGCAATTTGACAATCAGTAATCTGCATTGTGCCTATCATAAATGTGCATTCAAAGTATAAATGTTTTTCAATGATTCATCCCAAACCAAGTTAAAATCGAGATAATCGGTTTAGTTGATCAGTTAACTGAAATAACCTAAATAAAAAAATAATTTATAATATATATTATAAAAATATATTTAGTACTTTTAATATTTTTATTTAATATTTCATATTATTTTTAGTTGTAAAACAAATAAAAATTTATACATATAATTTGTTTATATAGTTCAGTTGCTATAGTGCAATATGGCAATCATTAATGTGCAATCTCTCCAGTAATAATGTGCACTAGAATTGTAACTATTTTCTATGACAACATATTTGATATTTATTATGTTTATTTAATATTTTATAGTATTCTTCGTTGAAACTAAATAATATATATAAAAAAATTTAAAATATAAACCTGACATCGAACCGATATAATTGAAATTTAAAAGTAAAAAAATAAATATTCGGACCGACATATAAAAAAAGCTCGAATAATAAATTTTAGTGCAATCTCACGAGAACAAAAGTGCAACATGTCAATCATTAAAGTGCAATTTGTCAAACACTACTATGCACAATTTTCTCCGCTATTGTACAGTGTGAAAGGATCGAATTTTTCTCCAACCCAATTGAAACCTAAGACTAATGTACATTTCAATTTTAAAATTTGTAATAATGTTTATTTCAATTAACATAATGTGTGCTTATCAAATTATTTATATTATAATTTTTAATTATATTTAGTGTTTATATTTTTATTTAATATTTTAGTTTATTGCTTTTTCAAAATAATTAATATATATATATACAACTATAATATATAAATAACATTAAATATGATATTTTAAATTAACATATAAGAGCCCATTAAGTCTTGAAATCCTCAATCCACCAACATCACATCTATTAAACTGTAATATTTAATACATGTGTAGTTCAAATTTTCCATAATGCAAAGTCTCTTTAAATTGTCTACTCCATAAAAAATTGCCCAAATTCTTATGATTTCAAGTGCACCGTTTATGGACTTTACTGTCCATTTATTTACTTTCAGGACACCAGTGCCATCGGATCTCGACGGAGGACGGCAGCTGAAGATGACGGAGGAAGACAACGGTAGTCGACGTCGGGTCGACGACGATGGCGGCGGGGAGGATCGGACGGCGTCGAGCAGAGCGACGGTGCCGTTTGGATGGTCGAAGAAGACACTGGTGGCAGTGCTGTGGCGCGGCGCTGTAGGGCAGCTAGCCGGAGGCCATCAGTGACATAGGACTACGGTGGGGCGGAGGAAGACGATGGCAGAACTCAAACAAGTTTCCGGCATGACATCAGCGACATAAGACTTTTGGCAGCGGCGGACAAAATATTAGGATGTAGGACGACGGCGGCAACGCCGCCAGAGGTGGCCGATGGAAGCTAGCTGATGACTCTGTGAGTGACAGTGTGTGTCGTGCAATATAGTGTGTGAGAGAGAGAGTGACGGGAAGAGAGTGTATGGCGGCGGGTCTGAAGCAGTGTTCATGGGTGGTGAACGTCGGTGCCGGCTCTGTGTAGGTGTGGGTGCGTCCCACTGATGTTGGTGGTTGAAGAAAGATCACATTACCCTTAATGTGTTTAAAATTTTAATTTTTTTTTAACAGTTGGATGACCAGAGATTTATTCTTAATTTTTTTACTAAGTACCATTATCACTTGAACTCAACCATGTTTATGTATATATCTCAACAATAATACATTAACCGTCACCCATACGTCATCGACTCATGCACAACAGGTCTAATATTGGCGCCATATTTAACTAATTAATTTTCTCCTCACATATTTATATAATAATTATTAATCAAAATCTATTAAAAAGTTGCACCACTCTTTTCCAGCGACACCCCGCCGCCGGATTCATCCCTAACCTCCACCGCCACGTAATCATCGTCCACCGGATTCACAATCCCGCGGTGGAGCACCGATAGATTTTCCGGCGGATCCCCAAAACAGGCTTTCTCGGAAAATTCGTGAACCAAGACTGATATCTCATCCACGATAACCGTGACGTCAATTAAAATGGACGCTATTACCAGCAGCGCCATGATCTGGCGGAGACGGCCGGCGGATTTCGCATCCGACGACTGGGGCGCGTCTTCCAGGGCTGTCGTGAGGTCGTGGGATGCCGCTCGGTAGTTCCGCGCGTGGGCTTCGACAGCGGCGCGTGGAGGAAGCGTGGAGTTCTTCATGGCGGTGGAGAGGTGTCGTAGGGCCTTGCCGGCCTCTGTGCTGATGGCGGCGATAGGGTTTTGGATTCTTGTTTGGAGCTTCGATAAAGCTACCTGCGACTGCGAGGGGTAATAGAGTCATTTTTCGAATTATGGTAGACATAAAATTTTGATTTACAAAAGCATAAGAGCATCTCCAGCGCTACGCCAGATTGCTCAATTACGCTAGAGTTTTGCAAAATCCATTCTCCAGCGTTGCGCTATATTTACGCGCTACATGAAAGATATACTATTCATTTGCTGGTCTTATTTTTTATTTGTTTTTTCCTTTTTGATATCAATTATATAATTTTTTATATAGATTACTACATTGCTTTTTCTTTTTCTTTTTCTTTATGTATAATGTTTTTAATGAAATACTTTTTTATAATGTTTTTATAATATAAATCTATAGATTATTAAAAATTGATAATTAATCATAATTTTGTTTCAAATTTATTATTATAAATATTAATGCTAAATAAAATAATCTTGATATCATTTAAAATGGTGCCATATGAATAAAATTTTAACACATACAAACAAGAGATTTCATTAAAACTAAAAGTTTACAACAAACGAAAATCATAAAATATACAAATAAAAACAACATAATAAGTCATAAAATACACAAATAAAAATGAATAAAAAAATAATATATTTGATGTAGAGTTAAATGTAGAGATAAGGGCTGGAGACAAATGTTTCACTCTACTCTAAAGTAGAGTAAAATCCGCGCTAGAGTAGAAATAAGGGCTTGAGATGACCTAAGTTTTGAATTTTTTAAAAATAAGTAAATAAATAAGTAAAACTCACCGCCTACATATAAGACTAAACTATAATTACTAAAAAATTAATATAAATAATACAAATGGTGTTGTAGGGCTGACTAGTAATCAGGCAATATATAATTATAGTAGAAATATATTCTTATAGTACCAAAAATTATAATTTTATTTACATTATTTTTTAAAATATGAAAATATATACCTGTATCATAAAATATCATAATTTTGTTTACATTTAATGCAATATGTAATATGTTAAAAAATTGTGGTTATCTAACTATTTAGTAACCTAATAGAATGTTGGAAGTTTTATAAAAATACTGTTACTTTAACACCAAGATTAATTTTCATTTTTCCTAATAATTAATTTTATTTTGAACATAAAAACAAAAGATATAAAAGCTATTATACCTACCTGAGATTTTGAGTTTATACAAGTATTAAGTGCCTCAATTAAGCATGCACACTCCCAAACAAGAGCCCCAATCTTCAAATATTGTTTCCATGGATGACCAAATTTAAATTGACCATGAGGAGGCTCCCACCAAGCAAAATTTGCCTGAAAAAAATCAACCAAGATAATTAATATTTTACTTTACTCAATATTAAATAATAATCAATAAATAAGTAATATTATACAGTAGTAGCACAATATTGAACCGTTATACTTTTTTAGCAAATTCATTTACTTTTAAATTGAAAATACACACTCTAACAAACAACAAGAACAAAAAGTATAATAATTTATAACATAAGCATGTAATTTTGTTATAAATTACGTAGAGTCACACAAGATTTTTTTTAACAAATATGCATACTTTTAAATTGAAATATCTAAAATCAACAACATAAATAAAAATATAACATTTATAATATAATTAAATAGAAATTATTTGTTATTGGAGTACTATAAGTGTATAGCGGGTTAACCTAATTAACGGTTATTCGAATGCCTAAGAGGTGATTGTTTATGCATTCAATTAGTTTTTATTTATTTGTTTTTTAACTATACTTGATTTAAAAAAAATGGTATATTTAGTTGTTAGTGGATATATTAAAATAATATTTAAATAAAATAATTGAAGTTGAATTGATATAATGTAAGAGAAAAATGATTGGAAGTGATAGTTAGTTAAAATTATGTGAGTGGATGAATAGTGAATTAAAGTTGATGTGATATATAAAAATGATTGATTGATAATATTTAATAATATTGATAATATGGGAGATAGAGAAGTTGAATAAAAATTTAGTTAAATTTGAATTTTAATTAATTTTTTTACTGTACAAATCATAAACAATCGTCCGTTGATTAACTGTTATTCGATGCCACTTAACAAAAATGTATATATATTATATATATAAGACAAAAATAAATAAATAAAACAATCACCAAAGCTTCCTCGTTGGCCTTGGAATTAATCACGCTTTTATAGCTCTGCAGAAATGACTTGTCATTTTCCTTGGAAAAAGTGTTGCTACTTTCATTCCCTTGACAAAGTAAAAGTTCACCGCCAAAACCTATAAAAAAGAATAACAAATAAATAATAAAATCTGCCCACTAATTTGGGTTAATGCCAATTTTTTCCAGTAATTTTTGTGATTGGAGAAAATGCCTACGAACTAAAATATTCACAATATGTTAATAAGTGCAAAAAATATGAAAAAATTATCCAATAATTAATTGCAAAAGAAGTTCAAGTTATAAACTTAGACTGTAAAAAATCAATCAAAATTTAAATTTAACCTAACTTTAACAAGATCTCACTATTTTCAATATATTCAATATAATTAAATAATATCAATCTATCATTCTTGCACATTACATCAGCTTTAATCATTATTTATTCACTCAATTTTAACTAACCATCATTTTCAATCATTTGTTTCTTGCTTTTACATCAAATCAATTTTAATTATTTAATTTTAAGTAATGTTTTAATTTAAACTTTAATTTTCACTAACAACTAATTATATCACTTTTTTTTTTTTAAATTTAACTATGGTTAAAAAAAAACACCAATCAACAAACAATCAAATTTATATCCAATCACACACTCATATGTTTCCGCAAATGTCACTAATTTGATTAATTTGTTATTGGTTATTTTTTGTAATCACAATATTTACCAGACACAATTGTCATCTACATTCTACCCCAAGTTACTGTGTATATTCTCAATTTCGTTAAATAAAATAAAATTATATTTATTTTATATATATGGGTGTACCTTCTAAGAAAATAGCAAGTTTTTCGATATTGTCAGCCACCAGATTATGCAGATCCTGACCCGCCCAAACTGGGTAAACGAATATGGATATGACCATGCAAGTCGACCCGCCAATAACTATAGTCGAGAGCCTTTGGTGGGCTAATTGCAGGATTTGTTCGACCCGAAAACCCGAGACAGCCACCATTGTGAAGGTGAGTATGAATACGACCACGCCATAATCGTACCTCCTCTTCACGTTAGGGAGAAACCTCGTAAATGTCGATATTGCAGCTGTATTTGCAATAAAATGTACAATTTCAGATTGGTGTAAAAAAAATATTTTAATCAAGTGAATATAATTGAAAATATGCAATCTAGTTTGTCCTATGTATACTTATGTTATAAAGGCAAAATTATAAAATATGGCCAGTAAATCTAGTTTGCCTTTTCTTTTTTCTTTTACTTTTGTAGATTTAGTTAACATGCAATTGCTCATCAAATATCTTTTTTTTTTTTCTTTTTACCTTATGAGTGTAATTTTAAAGCAAATTTTATTTTAGAAAAAGAAAAAAGGTATTTTTAATTATTTTATGTTTACCTAATAAAAAGACTAGAATCCCTAGAACAATAGGTTCTCCTTTTTCTCCACATAGATCAGCCAAATATTCAGCTCCAAGCCCTAATGCACCGGCCACCAGCGTTGCAAAACCTCTGTTCAAGCTTTTTGATAGAGTCCCACCTGAAGAAGAATTAAAAAATCAAAATAAAGAAAAAATTAAATAGATGATTAGATTTTAAATTATGCTTATTTACACAATGCTCTTTTTAGGAGAAAATGAAATGATATTTTAAAGAAGATTATAAGTCAAACAGCTTATATATATACAGAAACTAGCAAAGGTAACACTATATAACAATAAAGAGCTGCGAACAAGTCGAGTCGAATTATCGAGCATGGACTTTGTCAAGCGTAGATCGGTTTTTTTTTTCTTCATTGCTCGAGTTCGACAAGCCATGTAAAAAGGTGTTCGACTCGACTCGTGAAAAAATAAGAATACTCGATGCTCGAGATGGATTGAGTTCGTCTTGAAATTTTAACAACTAAATTTAAATTTAAAAGTACTATTTTTAATCTAACTAGACAATTTGATCTTGATGTTCTAATATTGATAATTAAACTATGTGGGGTGTTTGTGTAAATAAAAAGTCGAGCAGCTCGTCGAGCTTACGAGCCTCTTCAAATAATGCTCGAGACTCAACTCGTTTGCTCGATTGAACTGCTCGAGCTCGAATCAAGCATAGCGCTCGCAAGCGAATTGTGAGCCGCTCGACTCGTTTACAGCCCTAATCATGCACAAACCATAAATTTAATCAAACAATTTGGGACCAATTTTTATGTATATTAATCTAACACAAATTTCTCACCAACTGTGAATTCAAAAACGATGACGACCGTTAGTATGGCCCACATCCCGGCCTGCCCGAACCCATCATAAAGCGGCCGAAAATAGTACAACATGGACACGATCGTTAGGCCTAGCCCGACTTTTGCGCCATGCACGACTCGTCTAACGTCGTCTTCCCCGACTTTCTTGGCTGTCTTAATACTATCCACCACATAGGATTTGAGTTTCCTAGCATTAGTGTTATTGTTGGTCTCCATGGATGAAAGCTCTTAAGAGAAAAGAAAAAAAAAAAGCAAGAAAATTGTAAAGGAAAAAGATTGTGTTAAGGAGAAAATGAGAGAGTTAAGGATGTGAATGTGATGAGTTTTTTGGTGGTGGGATTGCCATTTATATAGACAAAAGGTGGAGTTTGGCTATTTTTTCATAAAATTTATTTATTTTGTTATTAGTAATTTAGTATGATTGTGTTGTCATTCACAATTTTTTGTGTTTTTTAGGTTTGGTTGCAATTTATGGAATTTTTTGGAAGTTAAGAGAATATTCATGCTGAGTGGCACGTTGTGTACTTCTTTTTTTCCCCCAACACTAGTCTAAGCATGGAATTTGCAATATGAAACAAAAATAATTATCATGAATAGTTTTATGTTTAAAAAACATAGTACTTTTAGAAAATTAAATGTTAATAACTTTAGGAATAGGTAGAAGTTGTAACATATAAGTATATAAAAGTATGTTCATAATTAGTTCTTATATTATTCTTATTCCTTTCCTTATTACTAGAGTTGTTATATGAAACAAGTTGTCCGTTAACTTCGCTCAAACATATAATTTTTTATGTAATTTTCTTACACTTTTTTATTGTTTAGATTCAATTCGTTAGAGCTCGAATTCGTCTAGAATAGACTGGTTTATACTTAGTTGTTATTAAATAAGATGAATTACATATGTACATGTAAACTTATAAAAAAAAATGGTATGAATTGATAAGACATGTTGTTTATTGATACTTACATGTGCTTGCCTTTATTTTTATTACTATTATTATTTAATTTTTTCCACTCAAAAACCATCAATGTAAAACATGGCTTTGGGAACAAAGTAAACATAGGTGGAACTATTCAAGAATCTGGACAATAATTTAATTAGTGGGGTACAGATTGAAATTGTAAAGCAAATGAATTTCAGGGCCCTTTTGTCTCTTTCTCTCACTCCATTCTTTCTTTTAATTANAAAAAAAAAAAAAAAAAAAATCTACAATATATAAGCACTATAAAAGTATGCTATGACTTATGAGGTTGAAAAGTGCTGCTTTCTACTATGAATTGGCATTAAGATTGTACTCATGTACTTAGACACCCACGTGTCACGTAAACTGCACAACTTATAATGTTAAAATTTGAGATGATTCAATATGAAACTATAAAGACAAACAAACACTAAGGCTATGTTTGGTAAAACTAGCTGATAAGTTAGTTGATAGTTGATAAGTTAGCTTATAACTTATTTGTAATTTTTTAGCTTATAGTTTATGACTTATAGCTGAAAAGTTAGCTTATATGATAAAAGTATTTGGTAAAATTAGCTGATAAGTTAGCTGAAATTAAAAAATTAACTAGCTTATTTGAAAAGCTACCTAAAGTAGTTTATGAGATAAGCTCGAACTTTTTAAAGAAACTCGTCCTACCAAACGAGGCTTATTTGAATACAAGGAGCTTATAAGCTAATCAAATAAGCTATAAGCTAGCTTATTTGGCTTACCAAACACAGTCTAAATATAATTAGTTTACTACAAAATAAAATACACTAAAATAAATCAAGAATACCCAACCCAAACTACAATGAAAATTTTCAAAAGTAGTCTCTCTAACGTGTCAGAATAGTTTCATTGGAAATCAATAAACTAATTCAATTAGAATAACCCACATTTCTATCGAGTTCAATAAAACTACTTTTACTATCCCCATTATATATTTTCGAATGCGCTCAGTCTAAGTGGTAAACTTGTGTGCTTGTAAACTAATTTGGCATAATTTTTTTTTTTTTTCATATTAACACATATTCATGTTTGCTTTTGACTATTAGGCTTGAGAATTACTATAAACTATATTGACTTTCTTTTTTTCTTAAGTTACCATATATTACTGTTATATTTTTTTATTTAATTTATATATTAATTATTATAAAAATGTATCATTTTTATTTTTAAACTTTATAACTTTTTTATTTGTATTTTATTTTTTATATATGATATATCAAAATAATCATATATTAACGATATTCGATTTGATATTCATATTGTATATAATAAATAAAAAATAAATTCATCTATAATTATAAACAAAACAAATTTTCAAATCTATTTGAAAACATCAAATAAGTAAAAAAAATATTTTATAAAAAGATAAATCTAATTCATTAATACACCATAAAATAATCACTGCAATGTTTATTTTTTTTTATAGACTTTGGATAAAATATGGATATTAAGTATTACATAATTTTTTTTTAAGAAATGTTATGAAATATTATTTCTCGCTTTAGATAGATCATATAAAAAAGTTAATGTTATTATGTTGTCTTAAATAATAAATATAAAAGAATGTCCAATTAAATATAATAAATGATTTTATATTTTACAAAGTTAGAAAATAATACATATCTGTGTAAACTAATATTCTAAATTATTAAATTATATGAATTTAAATTACTTGAAAAATTAATAAACGAGAGACACTGACTCTATAAATATAATCTTATGTTGTTTTAAAAAAAAAATTGAATCAAATATATGGAGTTGTAGATAATATTTGGTCTATGCATATATAATTTTAAAAATATAATTAAAAAAATATTATTTTTGAAAAATTTAGTGTAAAAGATACAAGCGCCGTTTGGATTAATTATCAGTTTGTAATTTATTTATTATTATTGTATACTCATTATACATAATTTTATAATAAAAATATAAATTATTTTAGTTTTTTTACCGTACAAATATTATTATATTTAAATATCTGTGTAGTACACAACTATGGTACCAATAATTTAAATTACAATATAAATTACAAGACTAGTTTTGTAATTTTAACTGCAACATGCTAATGTAGTTGGAGTACCATACATTATGTTGAAGATTTTGACTTCGATGTAATTCATATATATATATATATATATATATATATATATATATATACATGCACCTTTCATTATGATTTATGCTTTTGTTAATCAAAGTGAAGGTGTTAAATCCCACTAAGTTAGGTAGACTAAGTTTAATGTTGACAAGCAAGTAAATGGTGTCCGAAAGAAAGAAAGCATATTAATTGCTTGCATTGGATTATATATTATAAAGAGAGAAAAATTGGAATTTGACTATTGTTAACATAGAATTTATGATAAGTTGACTAAGTGTATGAGGAAAAGTACGGTTCAGTATTAGTTAGCGTACGGAGACCCTTGAAATTGAGTTTCTTTATATATATTTAAATTTAAGGCTAACTTACATGTTACCAAGAAATTTCTTGCTATTCCATATTTTTTTTTTTCACCATAAAATGAATTGTTGATATATTTATTTTGGAGGTGGGACATTTTAGCTGACGTTATCCCGTTAAAAACGCAAATTTCACTCTACCACATCCGCATTGGTTAATTTTTTTACTATTCATTCAATAAAACAAGTACACTCTCTTTTTTTCACATCATCTCTACATCATCTTTCCACTAATTCTCTCTCCATTTAAACACACACTCACATCCCTACACATTCATTTAAATACAAATATATGACCCATTATATCCATTCATTCAATATAAACTTTAATATTTTATTCTCAATAAAAATTAAAATTTAATATTTTTAAATTATAATAATAAATTTTAAATGCATGAAAATAAAAGAACACTACAAGACCAAAATAATCTAATTTTTTTTGTAGAGAAGTGTTAAATTTTTTGTGTAGGAGAAGTGTAAGTATGAAGTGTATTTATAGGGAAAAAAAAATGAGGATAAAAAATATAAATAAAAAAATAATAATAAAAAACGCAGCTGAACTAAAAAAATAAATAAATAAAACAAAAAGGCTCAAAAGAGCCGTTAAGAGCAATGAACGGATACATTGGTCCCACAATTAAATGAACGCATGCAGTGGTTGAACGGATATTGAGGCATTTAAATGAGGTGCATTAACGCACCAATGCAGGTGCTCTAAGTTTCTTCAATCTTTTAATTTGTGGAATATCCTATAGAATGAACGTTGGTATAATTTTTAGAAAAATTGTATTACATCTTTTAAAGTCATAAATAACAATATGTAATGTCATAACTGTATTGACAAATACATTTTGTATAATTATCGTTTGATGATGGACTGAAGCTAAACAAGTTGGATTTTGATGAGTGCAAGGAAGAAAATGGCACTACCGATGGGTCTTTCAACCAGAGAGAAGATGCATTCCAATGGTTCAAAGAAAATACGGTTGATAACGAAGAAGTCTCCAATGTCGTTTTCGATGACAACTTTGGTGTTACGTAAGTGAACTCCATTATAGCAAATTAATTTAATGCCAATTTGTTGTATATATTTAATTAATGCATACATTTTGTGCGTGAGTTTATATAGGAAGATACATTCGTGTATTCATTCCTCTTAGTTCAGATTTGCAACAAACTATACGGGTTGCCTAGTTTATAATGGACATACATACATTATATTCAGATACAAATGATTATGGACAAACATTATAAAAATAATTCAAAGACAATTAATTTATATAATATTCTGATATGATATCATATAATAGCTTGGTGGACTGAAAAGTGAATCAAAAGATTGTAATTCGAGTGAGTACCAAGTTAAAAGGATGTACTATCGGTTAGGAACTCGAATGGTGATACTAACGACCTCTAGCTATTCATGAAAGGTCGAAGCATATATTTTACAACCTATAAAAGCTAATCATATATAACTCTACCTTATAAGACCTTTCGATACAAACAATTATGAGAAAATTTGAGAATTAGGTGATGTTTTTTTATATATAAAGAGCTTTATAAAGATACGATTTTGCTATGAAGTCTTTGAATAACACGAAACTATCCTCGATTATCCACAAAATATGTGTACAAATCCCATTCTATAAGTAACACTGATTGATCTCTGTCACTTTATGCAGTGTATTTGATATTGTTTTCCTCTGTTTATCTAGTGAAAGACACACGTGACAATAGAATTTGCTCTCATCTATATTGGTACAAAAGATTTATATAATTCTACAATTGTTCATGTTGTGTGGAAGAGGCTTGTTTCGCATTTAATCTCGAAATTTATCTTCAAATTGATTGAGCAAAGTATGAATTTATTCAATCCTTTTCTCAATTTATCACTACACAATGTACTCTAATGTTGAAGGAAGAAACCTAAAAGGCCGCAAAGTACATATTGGATTCTCCAAACTGAGACCCCAAATTATAAGCAAACTCAAACATGATCTTGAACCATTAAGTTATAGTAATGCATGGAAACATATTGTATTAAACATAGAGTGTTATTCGAGTTGAGTCGACCGAGCACTTCAATGAATTATAGCAATAAATACAAACATATATGTACTAAACATAGAGTGTTATTCGAGCCGAGTCGAGCACAGCACTTCATGTTCGAGTTTAATAAATGATCCAAATGCTTAAACTCGAGCTCGATTCGTTTAACAAATCTAAAACTGCAAGTGAGTTGTTCGCAAGCATGCTCAACTAAGCTCGTTTAATAAACAAAAAACTCAATTAGTTGATCAAGTTCAGCTTGCTCGACTCGTTTAAGCAAAAGAACAAGCCGAAACGAGTTATATTCGTGAACAACTCGATTCAAATAACACATCTAATTACACATCCCCAATAAGTCCATATGGACCATATCAAATAACAAAAATTAAATTAAAAAAAAAAAACAAACAAACAAATAACAATAATTCAAACTCAACCATCATTCCTTACTCAAAAACTAACACATCCCACATAGAAGATACATATTACAACAAACAAGAAAAGCAAAAATTAACATTATTTTTCAAAGAAAAAATCACACATTGTTAGTGTTGTTATTACACTGATTGCCCTCATCGACCAAGCCTAGCCTCCTCTTAGCTACCTTCGACCGATAACACCACACCTCAAACGCCTCGGTCAAATCCGGGTAACCCACATTCTTATTCCCGAGCCACTCGGTCAAGATCTCGCTTTGACTCTCGGACGGCAAGGTCGAGATAATTGACACGAATCCCGACTCGAGCGACCGCCAAAGCTCCCCATCCGCTTTCATCACCTCATCATCATCATCATCATCGTCAACACATGCCACGCTGGCGCAATCGACCGACAACTTCACGTCCCTTGCAAACGGGACCCACGTCCTCACCACGTGGGCCCGCCTCGCGGCCCGCAAAACGACCCCGCCGCACGAAATCGTCTCCATCACCCGATTCGTCACCTCCAAGACTTTCACTCCGCGGGCCGGGCCCGCCACCTTGACGAAATCCCCCGACATCTCGACCCACGCGCGCACGAAATCCTCGCAGATCCCCAATTTCGCGACGATTTGAGAAGCCCACGACAGATCGGCCAAGTACCCGTCGAGCAACTCGGGCTCGGATTTCATGAGGCCCGCGAACCGGGCCAAGAGCCCGCCCACGCACCTCCGGGCCTCCGCTCGGATTTCGTGGTCAACAGTCAACAGAGGCGGGTCGTCGTCGTCGTCGGTCAACATATACTCGATTTGCTCCTGGGCCGCGGCCCTGGCGTCCCCCCTCGCGGGCCCCGACAATGGTGATGTGGCGAGGCGGAGAGCCGACATGAAAACTCCCACGGCCGCTTTCGGGCCCACGGGCTTGAGTCGGGCCAGTATCAGGCCCGACTCGGCCAGGCCAAGGCCAAGGCCCGGAACGACTCTGAGAATCTCCTCCTCCTCCGACTCGTTCCAAGGGACGGCCTCGAGGTATTCCGCGCAAGCCGAGACGACTTGCGGGCTTCCGAGCCCGACCGCGGCCCGAAGCATGCCGAGGGCGTTTTTGGCATTACAAATGTCGGCCACGGTCGGGCTCGGAGGGTCTCGGTGGAGGAGCCTTAGGAGAGTAATGTGGTGGTCGAAGTCGGTTTCCGTGCAGTGGACCTCGACGCACGTGCGGGAGTCGAGGATTTGGCACGTGGGCCACTTGTCCGAGAGGCGGTCCGCGAAATACGAGCTGCTTTTTGTGAGAACGTGCGAGTGGCAATAGACCCACTCGTCACGGCCCTCGTGGGTTCGGATGCGAACAACGAGGTCGCTGGTCGATCGGTTGCCGATCGTGCCTGGCGTCATTGACTCATGATTATGCTATAAAAATGGATTTGGAAAAGAAGAATCAATGAAAGATGGAATTGTCGAGAAGTTGTGTAGAGGGTCGGGATTTGTAGAGATTTGAGATTTAGAGAGATTGGGGGAACTTACGGATGGTTCCATCAAATGGTCGTGTAAAGCTAAAGATAACAGCTTCAAAACAACCAATGTTGTACCTGTGGCATTAGCATATAAGTAAAAATGAATTCAAGAGAGGAACAAAACGTCAAAACCTGCGCACAGGCAAAAATTTCGAAAAGAAGACGGGCAAATTTTCTTCTCATTTTCTTCTACAACATGGAATTTTTCTCTAAAAACACAAGTACACAATTCAAATAACTCGAAAAAATGTCAAAGCGAGTGCTGAAATAGAAACAAGCAATAATTATCACTAATGCTTCAAACTCAATTGCTCCACTTAATCGCAGTGCATACAAACAAGAGATGTAAACGAGCCAACCCGAGCTCAATCTCCTAATACTCGAGCTTGGGCTTGAGCCTTTATCGAGCCGAGCTGAGCAGATAAACGAGCTCGAGCTCAACTCATTCATAAATATTAACGAGCGGAGCTATAAAAAATTACACAAAAATCCCTATTTGTTAGTTCATTTTGCATAACATCTCTAATACCAACAAAATTTAACCGAGATGTTCCTCATCGAGAATCAATATGGTAAAATCAGATATGAATGTTCATACTCTATTAACAATACCTGGATGCAAGAAGCAATTAAGCAACACTATTTAGGATATATCCACAGTTCATACACCACTATTGACACACTATATCTCAAAGCGAAAAAACTCAACGATAACCAGCTTCGCATAAGTCAAAATTCAATAGCTTTAGCAACCGAATCAAGAAATGAAATAAGACCACACAGTAAGTTCAATTCAACCGATGAAAATGCTCCTCAAAGACTAGATTTGGGAAGTGCAACAGATATTTCAGCTAAACTGGACTCACCAAAAGTGAAGAACAAGTCAACACACAAAAAAGTGAAGCAAACAATGGGTGTAATAACTAATAACTACTGAGTCAACTCATTTCAAACCTGCAAACAAAAACGAAGCATGAGCTGCAAGACCCGAACCCGAATACCCACTTCCTGCAACCCGCAATCCTTCAAAGACCCATTAACAAGCGGGTCCATGCACAGGATGCTGTGAACAAAATCAGCAATGTCAAATCAAATTCTGTAAATGGAAATGCAAAAAACACCGAACAACCAAAAAATAAATAAAAAATTTGATCTTCCCCAATACAAAATTCAGAAAATCGAATTTCTAAAAATTGGGTTTGTAATAATTTTCGCATAAATACAACCTTGACGTACTGAAAACAGCAGACTTTCAGCACACTAGCATATCAAATTGAGCTGCAACTAGATAATAACCTGCTTTACACATAAGTCAAAATCCCATAGCCTTAGCAACCAAATTAAGAAATAAAATAAGGCCACGACATAAGTTCAATTCACCGTTGAAAAAGCGTCTTCTCAAAGACTCTAAATTGGAAAAAATGCAACAGATATTTCAGCTGAATTTTGACCCAAACAAAAGGGCAAAACGAGTCAACACTCAACAAAGTAAAAGCAAACAACGGGACGAGTCAACTCATATCAAACCTGCAACCAGAAAACAGCGCATGAGCTGCAAGACCCAAACCCGTTACCCGCTTCCTGCAACCCGCAATCCTTCAAAGACCCATTAACGAGCGGGTCAACCAGCACAGGAATCTGCGAAAAAATCAGCATCAAATCAAATCCTGTGAATGGAAACCCAAAAAACACCGAACTACAAAAAACAAAAAAAAACAGAAGCGAAAATTTAGTCATTCCCAATACCAAGTTGAAGTTTCTGAAAATCGTTCAACCTTAAAGTACTGAAAACAGCAGATTTCAGCACACTGGCTTGTCAAATTGAGTTGAGGATTTTTCAGAGCCATGGTTCATCATTTTATGCAGAATGGGATTTTGCTCTCTTGCCTACCATGGTTGAGAACTTGAGTTTAACAGATCAGGAAATGAGTTCTCTCACGTTTGGGCCGGTCTAATGCGATTTGGGCCATATCTATATAAAATCTTTCGTGGACCAGTTTGGGTCAGCTTTTATGTATTGACTTGGACTTAGCCCAAAACAGTAATGACATGAACTTCCAAGTAGTCCAATATCTTGTGCCTGGCCGTGGGTTAATATATTCTACAAGCAACTTATACGTCAATAAATTAGCTTAGTTTTAGGGGTTTAATGCACCAAACCCCCCTGTATTATACGAAATCTACGCGTTTCCCCCTTGTATTTTAAAAATTGCGTCAGACCCCCTTCTATTAAGGTTTTGTATGCGCGAAACACCCAGATTTTGGGTGTTTCGCGCATACAAAACCTTAATAGAAGGGGGTCTGACGCAATTTT
The DNA here is from genome assembly GCA_008636005.1 of Striga asiatica. Taxonomy (NCBI): domain Eukaryota; kingdom Viridiplantae; phylum Streptophyta; class Magnoliopsida; order Lamiales; family Orobanchaceae; genus Striga; species Striga asiatica. Next base: position 616,793 of record BKCP01006626.1, read on the forward strand.
TAAAATACAGGGGAGAAACGCGCAGATTTCGTATAATACAAGGGGGTCTTGTATATTTTACCCTTAGTTTTAGTTTATACGCTGTTGAAACATTACGAGATATTGATCCGTGGCTGGTACAATCGTAATATATGTAGATGGATATTTTTAATCATCTAACACCTCCACACAAGCTTTAGACTTGGGCATTGTGACTAATTAATTAGATCGATAATAACCTTTAGTAAGCAAATGAGTAAATATTTTATGAAATAGCTAGTGTACGTAGTTCATAAAAAAAAAAAAATGTTCTTTCTTATGGTTCACGCACATAATTACCCTAAATTGTTATTGTCCGAGCTCATTAGATACACTCATCAATCATGTGTTAGTATTATGATATCATGATCTTTCAGTTACATACCTACAATAAATGATATGCTAATTTTCCGCCACATTAGTTGGCAGACGTATTAATGAATGATAAGAGAGGGACTACACAGTTGCCACATAAAGTGTTGCTATTTTAATAAAATTCATCCTAGTTAAAAATAGCACCAAGCACACTATGCACAATTAAAAATAGCGGTTCTTAGGGTTCTCACACTAAGGCTTGGTTCTCATTTGAACCACATCATATATATATATATATATATATATATATATTGAGTCACGCTCCGATGAGAATGACTCGTAATGCGAGAAATAAGAATAAATTATAGTCATTAGATCGAATTATCTAGTGGCTAAAAAAAAGTCAAAATTATATCTTCAGTAAGGATATTGTGGAATTTTTCCACACCACACCAAGGTGGGCCCCATTCCACATTAAAAAAACCTGCCAACCCAACCACCCCACCATTCAAACCGCACCTCTCGCTCTCTCACACACAAACATACACGTACATACATAACAAAATCGACCCACACACATTCACACAATCACCGGCCCGCCACCGCCAGTCCGCCGCCGCCACCGCCCGTCCGCCACCGTCGTCGCTCCTCCGCCCGCTCTATTCACCTCACTCTCTCTCTCTCTCTCACACGCACACAGAGCAAATCGGCACACATATCTCTGCCTCCCTCAGCCCGTCGCTATATCTCGACCTGCCGCAGGCGAACAGCGGTCGCCGGCGAGAAGCCACCTGACAGAGTCCAAACGATTGTCCGTCGGCAGCCGAACCACCACTCGCCGCCGACCACCTCGTTCGCCCAATCGGTTGCCTACAGATACCCAATACACACACAAATCGCGCCCCCTAGCCTGCGACTACCTCGTTCGTCGCCGACCTTCCCACCGGCGCTCCGCCCAGAGCCACCGAGCATCACCCACAACCACCGCCCACACCCTGTACTCACCGAGGACGCCTCCACGCCTCTGCGCAGGTCTGCCACCGCGCAAATCGCAGCACGCCGGACTTCGACCATTCCCCGCCACCCAGACCCGATGGCCAAATATTAATGACACAATCGCTGTCGAATTTCAGAAATCGAGACGGTCTCTCTCCAGCCACCACGAGCCGCCGATTTCGCCGCTTTATGTGGCGGATTGCCTCAAATTCTCTGTGGATTGCGGCAGCGACGATGACGGAGAAGGTAACTGTGGCAGAGGACGGCTGTGGCAAGGGGTTCGGTTGACATCGGCTAGGGGACGAGGGCATCGTGTTTCAATTTTGATGTTGGGCTGAGAAAAATCAATTGGGGATTAGGGGCTTTTAGTTGAAAATTGGATAATTTTTAGGGGTCCTAAGGCAATTTCAAACATTTTACTATAATTACAATTTAATGTATGGGCTAGATTTATAATTTACTATTAATCAACCTGTGCATTTGCACAAAGACGAATACTTTAAAAACATAAAAATATAATTCTCAAAATTGATTTTGATCAAGTAATTGCTATGGAAGAGTCGTTACAACTATTTTTACCATTTTTTATGCTAATACTTGGTCATTTTCATGAGTGTGTGACTTAAAATTTGAATACAATTTTGTAACTCCCTTGATTTATTTAAGATCATAATTTATTGCATTCAAGCAAGTTATTTTGTAACATAAAAATGAAATTGAATGTTGAAAATTTTGGAGGGAGAATAAAATTTAATGCATGGTAATAAAATTAAATGCTTTGTTGCTCCTCTTTATATATGTATAGATTAAAAAATTAATAAATGCACATTAATGTTAATTGATATGCTCAATATAAAAAGTGTATATGCGCATTAAAATGTCCGGTCTACATAATGCACAAAACCGAGAAAAATGATCGAAACCGGTCGTGATACAAAATTTAGTTCATGTTTTATATCGGTTGTGTTAGCGAGTTTCATTTTTTGGTTATTTTGAGTTAGAATATTTTTTATATTTTGTATAAAATAATAAAATATTAAAACACTAAATATGCATATAAATGAAATGCACAATATTCTTTGTAATGCACATTAAAAAATGTATTATAATTTAGATCATGGGTTAAATTAATTTATCAAATTATTAATAATTGCACATTAATTTATCAAAACACCTTTAATTACACAATAATTTGTCAAAAAATTATTGATTGTACTATATTTTAGATATGCTTGTTAAAAATACATGTAATGGGTAATACCTAATAATGTTAAACAATATTAATATTAATTTATGTGAACTTGCATTTTAGCGTTATAGTGTACGGATAGAAACGGTCGAAGTAAAATTTTTGGTGCGGTTTGGTTAACATTTGTTATTTTTAAAATTTCGGTTATTTCAATTCGGTTTCGGTTTTATTTTTAAAATAAATGAAATCGACCGACATATATAAAAAATATTATTTATATTATATATTTTGATTGAAATACACATTAACTAAAAATTTCAAAAATTGAGGTGTGCATAATAAATAGAGTGCACAATAATGTTAGACGAACTGCACATTAGTTTCTTTGGAAATGCACATTATCAATTATTAAATAATATTAAAATTTAGGATATTTCAATCTGAGTTCTGCTTTATTTACAAAAATAAAAAAAAATGACCGCCGTGCCCTCTGTCATCACCTCAATGCTCTCATCACCAACAATCTGAGTTCCACCAACAATGCTCTCATCACCTCCCCCACCGTCGCACAGCCCGCCGGAGGCGGCGACCCTGAGCTCGCACCAAATGACTGTCGTGCCCTCTGTCACCATCAAAATATTCGATCAAACACGCCTATCACGCCTATTTTATCTCCGAGAATAAATTGACCCAAATACCTGCAAAAATCAGACGGTCGCTGCCAGAGTTCCTTCCAGTCTGATTTCGAGCTAATTGGTCAAGCTTCGATGATATCGAGAGACGATTTGCCAAACTCGTCTTAGATGTCTTCTCGCAATCTACTGATTCCGAGTATGAAAAAACTTGAATTCGAGGACCGATTTGAGAGAGATTGATGATTTCACGGTGGTGACGGTCGAGTCGTCAACTTCCCTACGCCGGAGGGATGTCTGCCTTTCTCGGCATTGTCAGAGGCGGACGAAAACCCGCCGGTGCTGAAGAATAGTCCCTGGCCGACAAATCACAGGAAATCCAAAGATTGTGGGTTTTTTGTTAAAAAAATTTGATAATTTTAAGGGACCAATTTGCAATTTTATATATTTTAATGTATTACAATTTAATCCATGGGGTCAAAATTATAATTTGTAAAAGATTTAATTATTGCACCATATTTGGAGATAAAACATGCACACGGCATAATTTAAAAAATGTTAACTTATACTTTTAAAAAATATTTTTTAATATTTTAAAAATATTAAAATAATAAATATACTTTTATAATAATCAATTATAAATTATTTTAATTATTTAGGTTAATTCAATGTAAAATTATATCTACTAAATTTAGTTTTCAAAAATACATAATTTATACGTGGTGCACTTTATAAAAGAATACGTTGCACTTTATAAAACAGCACGTTGTACTTTATCACGACACTCCATAATTAACTTCAACACCTTTCCGCCAAAAATACCATCAACAATATTAAAAAATAGTTTTTAATATTTTAAATAATATTCTAATAATAAATGTACTTCTATAATAAAAAAAATTTTAACTTATACTTTTAACAAATATTTTTTAATATTTTAAAAAATATTTAAACAATAAATTATAAACTATTTTAATTATTTAGGTTAATTCAATGTACAATTATATCTACTAAATCTAGTTTTCAGGAAGACATAATTTATATAGGGTGCACTTTACATATCAATGCGATGCACTTTATAAAAGAATACGTTGCACTTTATAAAACAGCACGTTGCACTTTATCACGACACTCTGTAATTAACATCAGCAGTTTCCCGCAAACAAATAACATCAACAACAATAATTTAATATTTTAGAAAATATTAAAATAATAAATATATTTTTATAATAATAAATTATAAATTTAATAATAAATATATTTTTATAATAATAAATTATAAATCATTTTAATTATTTAGGTTAATTCAATGTACAATTATATCTACTAAATCTATTTTTCACTAAGACATATTTTATATGTGGTGCACTTTATATATCAAGGCGATGCAGTTTATAAGAAAATACGTTGCACTGTATAAAACAACACGTTGCACTTTATCACGACACTCCATAATTAACTTCAGCAACTTTCTGCCACAAAAACCACACAACATAAATAAAAAAAAAAATGGATATACATAAATCTTTAACATCAATCTCATCATTTATCCACACAAATCACAAGCATGCTAACGTATTAAAACAACAGTAGTTTACTTTATACATCAACATGATGCACTTTATAAACAACACGTTGCACTTTAGAAAACATCACGCTGCACTTTATCACAACTATCAGATTGCACAATAAAGATCGAAACCAACTGAACTCAAATTTTTTCAACCAAAAATAATATAAATAATAAATAAAATTATTATCATATTAAATATATTTTTAATATAAATAACAAATTATTTTGATTATATAGGATAACTCGGTTAACCAAACCAAGTAAACCAAATAATTATGAATATTTTCAATTTGATTTGGAACAAAAGTTCGGTTGGCTCAATCTGCACAATACAGACGACATTGTGCACCATATTATTGTACGAATTGCACCTTAACAATTGTTAGATGGCACAATATAGTTCGTTTGCATATATACAATATTTTTTTAACTAAAAAACTAATATAAAATATCAAATAAAAAACTATTAAATACTAGTCATGTTTTCTATAATAAATAATATAACTTATGTCGATTATTTTGGTTATCCATGTTAATCTACAAATTAACCGATTATGTTGAAATTTCAACGTCAACCGGTTAACAATATTTGTGTGTTCTATAGCGCGTTGATATCTTGATTTTTTTTTTAATGTGCATATATACACACTATTGTGCAAGTTATTTATCGTTGTTGTGCATTGCATATGACAAAATTGTGCCATTCTTAATTTTTTTTAATAAATTACATATTTAATCCATCAATTAAAATTAACTATACTATAAGTTTTGAAAATTTAATATGACTATCCATACACATATTATATAATTTCTTTTAACAATATACTACATCTATTAATTTTTTAATAAAATTACTATTTAAACCATTAATTAAATTACAACATAAATAGAACTCTTGAATTATACTACATCTGTTAGTTTTTCAATAAAATAAGTATTTGAACCATTAATTAAATTACAACATAAATAAAGTTCTTAAAACTACACATTTGCCCCTAAAAAGACCTAATTTTCTCTAAATCACCCCAACATAGCCCTAATTCAAAACCTGCAGATTTGTCCCAGCCACCACAACCGTCCGACATCACGCCACCACAATCTGCCCGAATCCGATCATTTCCTGCAGGAGGCGCTCAACTCAGCAGCCCGGCTGACAGTGTATGTGGAACGGTGGAACAGAGCCATTGGAATCCTCCCACGCAAACACGGCCGACTTGAGTTGGCCGGAATTGGGACACTCGACGGCGACGAAAGCGCTGTCGGTTTACACAGGGTGCTAGACGCACGAGGTGTTTGACGGAGGAGCCGGAAGTAGGTGATGGAAGCTTGCGCCCTGCTGTCAACGGCGAAGTGGATGTGGGTTGATGGACAGATCTCGACTGTGGCCGAGCCGGTGGAGGGTGGAGCCGTGGCAGATTGTGGCGCTGGTGACAGCACCAATGGCTGCGGTTTGGTGGCGGCGGACGGAATCCAAGGCTATCGATTGTGCTGTCCGACGGTGTCTGAGTTGTGTGTGCCTGTGTGTGTGAGTGTGTGTGTGTGTGAGAGAGATTTTAGATCTGAAATCAATTGGTGTGAATGAGAGTGATGAAAAGAAAGTAAATATTTAATTGGTGAGTGGGTCTCACATAATAAATGCGTATTGACCAACTAATCCTTAATTATTGGTCATATACACATATTTGACCACACTATGATCAAACATAATTACCAGATTGCCATTAATGATTGACCATGTTTTGACTTGATCTTAACCATTAATATGATTGATCCCATGGTGCAGATCCATTCTTATTTCTCGCATTAAGAGTCATTCTCATATGATCCCTTCTCTCTCTCTCTCTCTCTATATATATATAGAAGGGATCATATGAGAAAGAAGGATAGTGAAAGAAATGAGAATAAATCTGAATCCTTGAATACATCATATCAATGGTTAGGATTAAGTCAATCATTAATGGCAACATGGTAATTTAACATACACATTGTGGTCAAATGTATATATTTGAGCATTTAAAAGGGTAAAACGGACAATACACAAATTATTAAAACTCATCCACCCAGTGGGCCCCACCACCTCCACCATAACTAACCCTCATTTTCCTCTCTATTTCTCACACACACACACACACAAGATCTGAGAATCTATTGGGTTGCCTACCGCCGGAAAAGAAGCCCGCCGTCACCTACTGCCACTCGCCGCCGTCCGATGTCACTCGCCGCCGTCCGATGCCACCCGTCGCCGCTCCCCGCCGCCCTCTACAACCCGCAGCATCTCTCTCGCACTAGAGCTCCGTTTTCTCTGCCGTCCGTCAGTGCCAAAAAATCCGGCTCTCCCGGCGTCGACCGCGTCCTCCAACTGCCGGCGAGGTTCAATGATATCACGACGAATGTCGATATCGACCCGTACATCCTTTTCGTAGTCAATCGTTCCCTGCACTCGATCCGAGCCGACATGAAAAAACCGGTTAGACGGTAGAAGGAAGCCGGCGATGAAGCTGCCAGCCTGGTTCGAAGCTGCCTCCAAATTCGACATCTCATCGTCAATATTCTCTCCGTCCGCCGGCGCTTTCATTCTCCTTGCAGCACATACCGGTTAGGCGAGAAATTCCGGTTCCCATCTCGCTTCAGGCCGCCGCCGCTGCCGCCGGGCTCGGTCAAGTGGTCGTCGGCACGTACTGATGGTTGCATACGTCAGCAGCTGCGACGGGTTTCCATTTGAGGGGTTTAAATTTGACGGGAGCCTGAGGTCTGTGATGAAGAATTGTGTATTCATCAGTCTGTTAGGGGTTTCAATTTGAGGGGCTGTGTTTGTAAAATTAGATTAGTGATAGAGACTTATGTGCAAATTGATAAAGTTTTGTTTCAATTTGAGCCTGACTATGATTAATTGACTGTCCATGAAGCATTATCGGAAATTAATGGTTGAAATTCTTGATATGATGCATTAGTATATAAATGTAATAGTTTTTTGTTAGCTGCTCTTATTATTGATTTGGCTGTTGTACAGCTTAGTGCCATTTATGCTTCAGAAAATTATTGATTGATAAAGCCTGTGGACGAAAGTGACATTAATCGTATCAATGGTATTTTTTATCACAATCGAAACTAAAATGGAACATAAATGATCAATTTATTTGGCCAATTATTTGATTTAACCGAAATAATTGAATTAATTTATTATGTATATTTATAATATTGTAGTCAATATTTTAAAATTAAAAGTAAAAATAGATAATTGTTAATAGTATAAAATTTTTAATCGAAAATTTTAGTTTTGTCAATTGTGGTCGCTATTGTATAAAAAATATACAAAGTAATATTTTTTAATATAATTTAGTTTTTATTTCGGTTATTTAAATACAAAGAAAATGACATCGTACCGAATTTTCCGATATATAAAAAAATAATAATAATAGAACCAAAATATAAAAATTCGTAACGAATTTCTATTCATTGGATATCGTTCGATTTTGTGCAATCCGTATAACCTTAATGTGCACTTCCAATACATAAAAAAAAAGATAAAAAATAGTAGCATTTATAATTAAAAAATTTAAATTAATAAAAAAGAAACTGGTAATATTTTTTTCATATAGTTCGGCATGTTCGGTTATTTTGTTTATTTAACAATAACTAAATTCAACATTAACCAATTAATATTATTCGATCAATCATTAGAATTACTGTAATTTTAGTATGTGGAACATGTTGTGTTATAAGGTGCAATGTATTGTTGTATAAAGTGCAATGCATTGATATATAAAGTGCAATACTGGAATTCTAGTATTTTAACAGGAATGCGTATTTTTTTTTCGTGGATATATAATGTGATGGATAGTAAAGTATTATGTCACTTTGTTTTTTATATTTATATTGCGTAATATTTTGGTGGGAGTTGTTGACATTAATTGTGGAGTGTGGTTATAAAGTGCAACGTATTGTTTTATAAAGTTCGACGTGTTGTTTTATAAAGTACAATATGGTGTAGTATGTATAATGATATTTTTAACGTCCAAATCCGAACACGATACGGGCCAACCCACTGAACATTAAAGTGCAACTATCAACTTTCATTAATTTACAAATTTAACCCATGACCAAATTGCAATATAATTAAAAAAATTTTATTTTCAAACAAGTCCCTTCAACCTATCTAATTTACAAAAAATGGCCCAACCCCTAATTTCTCCTCTAATTTCTGAACGTTTCCAGTCTCCTCTAATTTCTAAACAATGTGGCAGCTTGTTTCCATTACTCGGTCTCGGCAGACGGCGCCGCATCAGGACGGGCTGAGACTGTGGGGGAGAGGGCGGAGATGGCAGCCTCGCCGGACATCGTCGACCTTGATCTGGAAGGCAGCGGCAACGAGTTTTAGACGAGGCGCGCGGCTGAGGAGGATTATACGGTAACGGCGGCGAGATTCCGACTGCGACCATGGGTGCCGCCGACGAGGAGTGGGTAACCAAGCCTCTGCTCGAACGGGCCCTGCACTCCATGAAGGTGTTGCCACTGCTAGAGGGGGATGATGATGGAGACGGCGGAGCTTGCGCGGCGGCGACCTCGACGGGATTAACGGCGATGACGGCGGCGGTTTCGCAGCGTTGAAGGCGGTATTGGCGGGCGGCAGAGTGGCGAGCGATGACCGGTGGAGGAATTGTGACGAGAAGGTGTGTGTGTGTGTCAGAGAGAGAGAAAAAGACGGTGGGGTGGTGTGGGTCAGAAAGGTTGGGGCCCATTGTGTGTAATTTAAAATGTCCAATGTACCCTTAATAAGTATTAATAAGTATTAATGTTTGGCTTTTTTTTAGCTATTGGATTATCTGATCAGACGACTGCGATGTATTCTTATTTCTTTCATGGAGCACCTTTCTCACTTGAACCCAACCCAATGTGTTATTATATTAACATGAAAAAATACATGTTATTAATAATTATGTAAAGTTATTTTAATACAACAAATAAAAATGAAATGTTTAGAATTATTTAACCCTCAATAGTATGTTATTTTTTAAGTTATGAAATCAGAAACACCAATAAATTTTTTTGTTTATATTAATTTTCTCAATATATGCCACAAATATATAAATTATTTTATTCATGCTACTAATGTAAATGTTGCATGGTTAAAATAAAATTTAAATCTCAATTAATTTTGAATGATAAAAATAACTTAAGAAAAAGTAATAATTTTTATATGATAGAAATATATGTCTAATTAATAAATATAAACAAAAACGTGTTTTATATCTGTGCAAATGCACAAAATCAAATACTAGTATTTCAAAACACATGATAGGACCTATTGCATTATAGCGTAATGTGATGTGTAGACTTGGTCGACCTTGACTTCAAATCAGGAACATTGTGCAAAAGCTAAAATGAAAATGTAGACATCGAAATTTTAATATTTTATTAATTGGTGTTTTTATTTATTTTTTGACATAAATCCAAGATAAATAAGATATATAATTAATAAAGTTATTATTTCTTGCCCACCAAGTCAAATCTTAAAATTATGAAAGAGATTATATCTAATCTTAGGATAAGGAAAGAAATTATATTAAATCAAGAGGATCAATCAAATTGATGTATTCGTCTCCAAGACTCTATCTCCTACACCTATAAATAGAGCTGTAACAATAAATTTTACATGTCAAACCTCACCTCATAAATCAACATCTCAAAAAATCAACATCTCAAAAAATAAATGCGCTCAAGTTGAAGATCAACGTTTAACTCGGAATCAATCCTCCTAGGCTTCGAAGTACGTTAAATGAAGAAGAAGGCCAAGAAGAAGAAAAAGAAGTGCGGTCCTCCAATAACTAAAGAGGTGACATCCATTCCTCTCAAATCATTCAAGAACATCAAAGACGTTCAAGCAACATTCAAACCGCGTCCGTCGAGAAGTTCAAACAACATAGCGTTTGATCCTGGAAACAGCTCTCAAGCCCTCGAATCAACATTATTCAAGTTCAAATCCGTCCTCTAGAAAGATCAAAGAAGCAAGTCCTCCAAGAAGTCGTATTCAATTAAATTAAGTCCAAACCATTTAATTCAGGATCAAGTCATCTGATCCCCCTAATTAACGTTAGACAAATTCAAGTTCAACCATGAAGGAGATCCAACCATCAAATACAGTTTCGAACATCTAAATTCAAGTCCACGAAATAAAGTTGTACAAAATTTTATGATTTTCATAAAATTCGTTGCTACAGATTTTTGGATCTTAGCTTTTCTATGCATAGTAGGAAATGTTTACTGGCTTGCATCAATGAAAAAGAATCATACTAAGAAAGGAATTGAAACCTTGTAGTGTAGAATCTTATTAATTTTCAAAAACACATCGTTCGACTTATTTTCCGGGATACAACATTTGCATTTATAATACAATAAGGGCGTTACTATTTACCGCCCCCCTTATTACTATGTACCGCCCCCTTTGGACATTTTTGCCCCTGCCATTTTTTTTTGCCCCTGAAGTTTTTCAAAATACTAAAACTAAAAAAAACTAAAAAATAAATTCTGGCCGACCGCGTGGACGGCCGGTATTGCCGGCTGGCCAATTTATTTTCTTTTTTGTTTACAAATCAAAATTTTTATTTATTATAGAAATTATGTTATAATTAGAATTTATTATTATTATGTGGAATTTAGAAATTATTATGTTATAAATAAGAATTTATTATTTTATAAAATTTGTTATTATTAATTTAGATCTTAGAAATTATTATGTTATAAATTAGAATTGGTTATCTTGTAAAATTATTTTTTACATTACTCGAAATTTAATTAGTATTAGAAATAAATTTTTATTTCTGGAAAAAGTATTATTTTAAAATATAACTATAAATCGTTATATTATTTAATGTATATTTTTGTTGACAGACAATAATTATAAATGTTATATTATATTTTTTGACAGATAATTAGTTTTTTCTACATATAATTAGTATTATGTTATACAGCATAATAATTTCTAAGTTCTAATAAAATGATATTAAAACTATATAAGATAATAAATTCTAATTTATAACATAATTCATATAATAAATAAAAATACGATTATTAAAAAGAAAAAATCGCGTCCTACCAGAAAAACCGGACGCGCACGGGCGAAACCGGACTGGCACGGTTACGACCGGTTTCGCCAGCCGGCCGACGGGATTTTTCTTTTTTACTTTTTAAAAAAAATGTCAGGGGCAAAATTATCCAAGGGAGGGGGCGGTGAATAGTAATAGGAGGCGGTGAATAGCAATTAAGTATAATTAAATAAAAAGGCAAATGCCGACGAAAAAAATATATAAATTCAGAGCCAACAACACAAAACAACATAGAATAATAACAATCAGATTTATACAAATCTTTATGTGTACAATGTAATGATAGGAAAATACTACAACATAATAACCGAATTGGAACCCAACTGAATTTGTTGACTTCTAATATTTTTTGAATAAAAATACATACTTATAAATTATAATGAAAAAATGTAATTCTTGATAATGAAGTCTCAAGAAACGATACGCACATGTTGTATGGGCTACAGATACCCAATAGACAATGGACCAATCACACAATCGGACATGAAGAAACGAAATTAGAAAATAAAATAAAATAAAGCTGGTTTTTTTTCTGAAGCCCAGCCCACTTTGAATTGGGCAAGCTCCACAAAAGACCATCATTGTCCAACAGCATAATACATGTTTTTCAACAACAAACATCAACAAGAAGAAAAATACATCACATACATGTTACTTAATATACTTATTAACTTATTCATCATTATTTGCTATCACACGCTTATTTATAATCCCACGTTTGGTCGGATGAAGGAAAGGATGAGATTTTTATAGCCAAGAATGATTTCCCGGAGCCCCACCGTATGGGCCGGGCCCAACGCCACCGTCAGATCTTGAAGCAACTCTCCACGGAGATACCGAACCCGGGATTAGCCCATTCACGAGACGGCTGCTGGACGAACGCACGGTGGATATGGTCAAATTGGAAGTGCTCAAAGCCAGAAAGGTGATTTGGGCCGCTATCATTTGGGCCCGGCCCATTAACATCTGTGAGATTAAGTACCCCCTTTAGTGATATACCACGACAACCTTCCGGCCCGGCCCATTTTCCACGGGTGGCCGCATTTCGGCTAGCAACGCTCGAGTTCTTGGTGTTGAGAAAACGGCCTCCGGTGCCCCTTGGGCGGCGCATGGCGTGGAGGTGGCGGGAGAAGTGCATGTACGGCTAAGGTTGATGAACGATCGTGCATCGTAATGAATATACTTTTTTATTGTGTGGGAAAAAATGAGAATATTTGTGTATGACGTGGACAAAGATTGTTAGAAAAATTGATCAATTTATATAATTGGTGGAATTATGTAAAGTAATTATTTCGAGAGGTATTCCTTTGAGATTTCAAAGAGTATTATTTTGAGGTATTCATTTGAGATTTCGAAAATTTATCAAATGATGTGGACTTTTAAAATTCCCAAGGTATTCATTTGAGATTTCAAAAAGTCTTAACAAATAAAGAGATATTTAACTTATTTGACACTGAGATTTGCCAAGAATTAGTAAGATTTGCTAAAATTTCAAAAACAAAAACTTGATACGAAATCTCATATCAAATTCCACCTCCAAATCTAAGAATTTCAAGAATTTTTGTTAAATTTGAAAATATCAAATAGTATCAAATCACAAAAAATCTTAAAATATCACTCAAAATCTCAAATGAATACACCTTTTATATTTAAAAAATTGAACATTGGTGGATTAAATGATAGAATATGCTTAAAAATAGAATCAATTGAAGATTTCACTTTTGAGTACAAAAAGTAGTTGTAAATTTGCCTTTGCTAATTTTCTTTCTCTNGCGCCTTGTGGGGCCCGGGAACCGGATTCTTCATCAACGCCCGAGCGCGCGACATCCTACGAAGCAAGATTCGATTATACTGCTTCGGATTCACGAAAATCGACCCTCCTTCGGTGCTAGCCAGGCTCAATGGCAACATGATACGCCCCTGTAACTAAATATAACAGCTAAGTGTTAGTAATTTCATCATACATTATTTGTTTTACTTGTTAACCATTACATTTTTTTTTCTACAGTGTATATACAACAAACCTGAATTTGAGCAACATGAGTCGAGTTTAGCTCGTGGCACGGCTCTAGCTCGGGATTTTGCGCGAAAATCTGATTTTCTCACGAAATTCGAACGAGCATTCGTATGAAATGATAAGTAATAACGAATAATGTGTACCTAAATATAATAATGTTTGAAAATGAATCAAAATTTTTTTACAGGTGAGTAGCCGAATTGAAGATTGAGAATCCTCTGATGCTCGATTGAGGCAGTCTGCATTTTTATCTTGATGCCATTTTCCCAGGCCTTGCAACCACCTGAATGGAAAATTGTTGCCTTGTTATCAAACAAATCTTCGAAATCCAAATCTAATCGAACTTTTTTTTTTTTTCTCGAATATTCAGTTTCGTTTACAACATTCTTTATATATACGAGTACAGTAAGATTGTTGTTAGATCGCCTAACGGTTAAACAACCATATTTACATTCAGTTTAAACTGAAATTGAAATGTCATACTTTAAAAAAACCATATATAATTGTTGTTAGAACGCCTAACGGTAAGACGAACATACTCACAATCAGTTCAAACTAAAATTGAAATGTTATAATTTAAAAAACAACATAAGCAAAAATAAACAAAAGTATGACATCTCATAACATTAATATGCATTTTGTTATTTGTTAAAAAATGCTATTGACGAGTCAAACCGACTAACAATTAGCTCGTCACATACAAAATTTGTGAGATTAGTTTAATTATAATTTATAGAAAATTTTCTTATGATTACCTTGTGTGGCATCCCCTGAAGCTGAAAGTTCCAAAGACTTGAGCTTCGACTGCACAAGATGGCCGCCGTAAGCCGCCACCGGCAGCTGCTCTGCCGCCCACCGTGGAATCTCCAGTGGTGGCCGGTTGCCGGAGTTTGGCACGAGCCCTTCGTGTTCTTTGAAAATGATGTTTTGCATGATCATGTTGATTATCTGTAATTATTCATATGTTAACTTATTTGTTTTTGCTCTGTTAAATAAACTAATTTTCTCGTATAATAAGACTATATATTAAAATTATAATATAAAGAAATAAGGAGAAAGTTTATTGTTTCAAACCTGAAAATTTTTGCTATAGTCCTCACAAGTTCTGAAGCATCTAAAGTAAGAATAAGAAGAAGAAGAAAGAAAGAAAAAAAATGCAATTTATTTCATTTGAAAGTGATTGCAATTTATTTGCTTTGAAAGTAAAGAGCGGAGCTTGTGGCTACCCACTTTACTTGTGGTCTTTGTAACTAAGTTTTGATCTATAAATTTAATTTACCGNTTTAAGTTGTTTGCACTACTTTTCTTTAAAAAAAATGGAAAATCTGGAAATTACTAAAAAAAAATGAAAGTAAGAGCAGATCAAAACTATAAAATCTTGTGAATTATCAAAAGGAAGACAATACTATGGATATATATGTTTAATTATATATATATGTTTATATATATATATGTTTATAAAAATATATATATATATATGTTTATATAATATTTAGATATGTATGAAATACTTTGGAAATAAAAAAACAATAAAGGGATCATCAACAAACCTGTGGATGATAAGTTTACAAGTGCCAGGAAAACAGTAGTCTCAAAATGGCCAAATCTATTTGAGAGTGATGACTGAATGAGAAATAACTAAATAAGTGAAATGTAGCTTTCATGCATATGTGTTATTTTATTGTGCATACAACTTACAATAAAAAACAATAATTCAGACTTGCTTTGTTTTTTACTTCCAGACAAAGTGCTATGATTTTATTGTTTGCTGCACTATTTGGAGCATTTATTGCTATATGTACTCAATTCTGAATTAGACTAGTTTCCAGAAATTAAAAAAAATAAAAAATAAAAATGTTAACAAAAAGTAGAATTG
This sequence comes from Striga asiatica, assembly GCA_008636005.1. Lineage (NCBI taxonomy): Eukaryota > Viridiplantae > Streptophyta > Magnoliopsida > Lamiales > Orobanchaceae > Striga > Striga asiatica. Next base: position 632,512 of record BKCP01006626.1, read on the forward strand.
TAATTGTACTTGTAATATATGGTACATTAAGCTTAACTGCTAAAATTTAACTGCTATAGTATTAGGCTATCTAATGACTAACTACAGTTTATCAAAATATTTATAATATTTATTACTCAAATATTATATTTAAAAAAATATAAAAATAACAGTATAATATTTCATATTATGAGTATTGCATTTCAATTAAGTATGATATTTCAATTTAATAATACACATATATATTGAAAAAATATAATTGTATAATTGTTAATTGGATTAGAGAATTCTTATTCTGACCAATAATATGTCATTTCTTCCATTTAAGTCTCAGCTACCTTAGCTAAGCAATTAAATAGTTNAGTAGATTTGTTTAGCTATGTTTATCATCTTATTTCTAGTTAACTAGGTCTTCACACATGCTAAAACGAATATATTTCTCACATTTTCGATATTCAACCAGTTTGTATCAGTTTGAATGTGACATGCGCATTAATTAAGCATATATTAAAAAAGAAATCACTATGTTCTAAATTCCATATGCCTATTTTTTTCAGATTAACGGTAAATTAAAATTGAATTTACTTTTGGTATTTGTTATTACCATACACTCATTAATACACAATATAGAATTGATCACCACACTATGCTTTAATTTTCCTTACTAAAAAAGTTGGCAGAATAATATTAAAGCAGGAATTGAAGTTGTATCGCCTTAACTTTGCAGTACATTTTATAACTTTTAATTACCAAAGTGTATAAGAAAATGCAAGAAAACAATAAACATTAATGAAGGAGACATGCTTAACTCAAATATGCATATAAAATGATTGCAATGATATTTTTCTGATGTGTATTCATCACCAAAAAGACTATGGGTGCATTTATACAAGACAATGGATCATTCGAAGACCTTAGACACGTGTCCATAATTATTAACTAAACGAGATCGAACTCAGCTCGTTTATTAATAATAACAAGTTGAACTCGAGCTTTAACAAGTCGAGTTATATCAAAATACATTAAAAAAATATTTTCAAGTCTTAACGAGCCGAGCTCGGTTTGACTCATTAACTAAAAGATAGTTAAACGAGCACGAGCTCGGGCTTTAACCTTTATCTAGCAGAGTTGATTTGTTAATTAAAAGAGCTCGAGCTCAATCCGACTGTTTGAGTCGAGCCGTGCCTACGTGCATCTCGTTTTGTTTAACAACTAGTTATAATTATTTCAAAATAATCTAGAGCAATATTATGGAATCAAGCATCAAGGGCCGGTGTTGACTGATGGTAAATTAATCTTTAATGACCTATTTAAGAAAATCTAGAGCAATATTTTTAAATAATTAATTAACTAGATCCTTCAAGTAATTAAAAATATAGATTAAAAATTTAAAATTCAAACCGTTGACTTTTATTTTTCAGCAAATCTAACAAAAATGTACAAAAGGACGGTGGTTGACTTGTTCAAAATTCACAATAGATTCTATAGGCTCAATTGCCCTCATTTTGACGGGGCATGGCTTTGGTTTTTTTTTTTAAAGGATGTTTTTGTCTTTTAATTACTTTTTTTTTTTAAATCATTTTCTTAACATTTTATGGGTTTTAAATAATCCCAAATGATAGCCTAATTGAACCACTTAAATAAATAGATGAAAATGCATGCGTTCTTTCTGAAAAATATATAATGATATAAGAATAAAAAAGTTGAAGAATGAAGTATTAGTTTTCCTAAATCTGGAGATTGATATTAGCATTTATCTATATAAAATAAGAATAAGGTTAAATTATTTTTAGAAATAGTTTCTTGCAAAAATTATTAATTACATACTACAAAAGGTAAGTTTTATATTATTTTTAAGTGTTTCAAATAAAAATAAAAAGAATTATTAAATGCATTACCATAATATTTGTTGTTGTTTGTATTCTAATTCTGGACAATACATATATTTTTATTTATTTTTTTACAACCAAAATTTAAAACTGCAATGAAATTAGACATGTTATATTCTCAATTTTTTTTATAAAAATAAGTTATAAATGTGTGATATAAATAACAACAACAGTTCAACTCTTTCCATGCAAAACATAACAAACTTTTTTTTTTGAATAAATAGCATTTAAATTTTCAGGATACACGATTAGTATTCAAACTCATCCTTTACATATACAAAAGATACGATATCTACATCCTTATTTATCACATGAAAAAGTTTTACATAATGAATCCAAGCAAAAAAAATGATGCCTTATTCAAAAAAGATATATACAAGATCCATGCAAAATGAAATAGATATACACAAATCAATTTATTTATTAACTATTTTTTTCTTACAAAAAATGTGATCTGCATGTCCGATCCATTTAGTTAGTTTTGAGCTACAAATGATAAAATATCATTGTTTTTTAAACATAATTATTTCTGTAATTATTTTATAACAAAAGATACAATCGAAATTCTAAATCTCTGTTACAAAAAATGTTCTAAATATTGAAATGGATTTAGTATAAAAAATGAGAATGAATGGGAAAAAAAAAAAGATATATTCAAAATCCACAATTTTTAGGTAACAACTTTTCTTATATTCTATATAAAATTAAAATTTACCTGATAAATCATATCTTTAGTATTTATCACAATATTACATATTTTCACTATAACTTTATTTCGTGGTGTTAACATTCCGAAAATCAGCAAAGAATTAGAGGAATGAGGTGTCTATGAAATTCGTAATTACCAAGTGGAGATCAATTTTGGTAAATATCGGTCTACAGTTGCCAGTGCAAAATGATTTTGACAAATGTATGATTTTTTCATGACGGGCATTTTATGACTAATTGACAAATGCTCTATACATTATAACTATTGATGAATAGCCTTCAATTTATAAATTTTACCAAAACAAATACAGTCTATGCATCGTACAGATTACGTACTAATAACCATTTAAACAGAACAACTAATGGCATGATTGGTATGATGGAATGGAATTTCGTAGGAATGGAATGAATTGAAGAATGAAATGATTATGGGAATGGAATGAAACATATTTTGTCATTGATACGTTTGGTATGCAGAAGAAATAAGACTGGAATGGGATGACATTATCATTATTTATTATAAAAATAAATAAAAGCTTTTTTTAAAAAATAATATACATTTAATAAATTATATATAGATAATTTTTTAATAATATATTTGTAATAATATAAAAATAGAATAATATATTGTTTAATAATATAAAAAATAATATATTCTTAAAAGTAATATATTTTTAATATATAAAAAATAATATTTTTTAATCTTATTTAAAAATAAAAAGTAATATATTTTTAATAATATATGTTTTATTTTTTAATTAAACAGTAAATAAAAGCAAGTTTTTAATTTTTTATTTGAATTTTATTTTTTAAAATAATATATTTTTAATAATATTTAAAAATAAAAATTAATATATATTTAATAATATATGTTTTTAATATTTTTCAATAATATATTTCTAATAATATATTTTTAAAAGTAATATATTTTAATATATAAAAAATAATATATTTTTAATAATATATAAAAATAAAATAATATATTTTTAAATTATATAAATGCTTTTTTTATTTTTATTTTTATATAAGTATTTAATGTATTAATTAAAAAATAAATAAAAGTAATTTTTCAATTTTTTATTTAAATTTTTTATTTAAATAATTTTATTTAATATATTTTAATCATGATTTATAATATATAATATATATTTATTTTTTATTATTATATGTTAATTTTATTTTTTAAAAAATTGATTCCTATACACGTGGGAATGAGAAAACCTTCCATTTACGATGGAATGGCTAATCCCATGGATATGGGTTTTGCCATTCCCATTGGAATGGTCATTCCTTCCCAAAAAATATACTAATCATGGGATCAAGAATAAGTAAGGGAATGATCATTCCATTCCCATGTCATTCCTTCCTACCAATCATGCCATAAAAATTGTGAATGCTTTTCATGATAATAATTGTGTTCAAAATTTTATGGAAACATTCATAAATTGATATATTCATATATATGTCAACTATATTTATTTTATTACATACATATCGATACCATTAATAAATAATTGTGTATCGTTCTATAAATTGGTTTATCTTGCTAGAGTTTGGTTAATAATAAAACATTAATTACTATATAATTAGGTAAATTTCGTGATTACGTAACAAAACCCAACTTGTAACCTACAAGTGGAGTATAGAAAATTAACCAAGAAAAAAAAAAACCAAAATAGAACCTTTCCTTAGTATTTGTTTTTAAAGACTTTGCAATCCACGTAAGACTTAACATAATATGATCAAATAAGCCAGCAGCTTTTGTTAGTTTTCACTTTAGTATATGTGGTCTGCAGCAAGTGACAAGTCCACTATCACTCCGTAATATGTGGACATAATAAAACCTTGCTAAAAGGAAAATGAAATTTATGGTTGCTGATGTCATAATTGGTACATAATCAGTTCATTTTTCTTTTTATTTTTATGGAAAACAATTAGCAAACTACTACACATTCATGGATAATATGAGAGTAGATTTCTATGATATACTTAATTTAGTACTAAATTTAATGATATAATTGTTACCAGTTTATCCAACAGTTAGATCATCTCACAGAAAAATTTATTATTTTCTAAATAAAAAGAATTGACTTTGTAAATTGACGTCAAATTGGGGTCGGATGGTCTTGTGTTAGGTCGTCAATAACTTATTTTACAAATGTGTATATTTTTCATTAAAAATATTATACTTTAAATTATAATATAAACGAAAGCATATATAACATTTAATTGTAAAAATATATATTTTCATTCAAATAGAATGACAGTTAGACTCGCCTAACAATTAGGTCGTCTCACGATGTATTGGGAAAATGTAAATATTAGTAAGATACCAAGTAATATTGTATTATTATCTAGGATGGAATTTCTCAATACATAGAGGGGAAAAAAAAAACTTTAGATTGTAAAATTGGCTGAAACTCTTTAACAATGTCAAACCACGAGAATGAACTACTGCATGAATATCCCATAAAGTGTTGAAAAAAAAAAAGTATGCATGAATGTCTGCCTTAAAATACATAAAGTTAATTTTTTATTTATTTGCTGTTTTATGTCAATTTTAAGTGAAGAACTGTTGAAACTATAAAACACGTAACTAATTTAACTTATAAATATATACTAAAATTCCAATAATTTGTTATCAATTTTTTCATATATAATTTATTAAATTAATATTTTTTAGCAATTTTCGATTTGATAAATTAATAGAAAATAAATTGTCAATCAAACATAAGTGCAAATTAATAATGCATGACGAACGAGTGTTATGGGTGACAACTACCATAATACAATTTGTATACAAAAAAATTGAAAGTTTAAAATAAAAATTCTAATTTATTTTTCACAATTTTATCATAAATTTATTAATTAATTATGTTAGATTATTGATTATATAGTAGCACTGGTTACCAATACTCATGAATTTTTCACCAGTATAGTAAGTTGACCAAGCTAATTAATTAAGTGGATGATAATTGATAAGCTTGGCAATGCTGACTTCATTTTATAACCATTAATTTTCTTCATTATTGAAATCGTAATAAATAGTAAAATACATCAAATGTCAATGCTTAATTTGTCACAAACTCCATAAGTGGGAACTAAATTTATTTAAATTATATATATGCTGACATAATTGGTGATAAAAAAGCTTAATTATCAACTATTAATGGGCAAGTTGTGAAATATCATAATTCAATAATACATAAATGGGATCTTATCCAACCCAAACAAACAATATACAACAAAAAGATTCCATTTTCAAATTATTTATCTTCTTTTAGGTGGGTAGACCCAAGAATTTTGTTTTATTTTATTTTTTGTGAGTTACGTGATACTATAGTCTATTATATTAGTCATTTACGGTCTTTATTAATTACCATGACGTTTGCAGCCGCCGCTACCACTCAACTCATATTGCAATTTTATTAAGGGTAATACTATTCACCGCCCTCCATTTTATTAGTCACCGCCCTTCTTGGATAATTTTGCCCTTCTTATTTTTTCTAAACATCTCAGAGGAAAGTGTACGGTGAAATGTCGTCAAATTCGGAGGTACGAAAAAATAGGTGTCCGGCCACCGGTTCCGGACAGCTTTTAACCCGTCCGGCCGCCGGAACCGGACGATTTTGAAGCCGTCCGGCCGGACTAAAAGCCGTCAGAAAAATAAGGCCGGTCGGACGGGCCATGTCCGAACCGGCCGGCCGGAAGGCATAAAAGCCGTCCGAAAACGACGGCTGGTCGGAACCGGTCCGTCCGGTTCGGCCGGCCAGACAATTTTTTTTTTTTTAAATATTATTATGTTATATATTGGAAATAATTATGTTATAAATTGGACTGTATTATTATGTTGTAAATTATTATGGTACATTTTATACTTGATTATGCTATAAATTAGACGTTTATCGTGTTAGGAGTTACAAATTATTATGTTACATGTTGATTATAATATAAATTGGACGTTAGATATTATCGTGTTACGAGTTAGAAATTATTATATTACATGTTAGTCTTGGTTTTGTTGTAAATTGACGTTAGATAGTATTGTGTTAGGAGTTACAAATTATTATGTTACATGTTGATTATAATATAAATTGGTCGTTAGATATTATCGTGATCGTGTTAGGAGTTACAAATTATATAAATTGGATGTTAGATAATATCATGTTATGAGTTACAAATTATTATGTTACATGCTAGAATTAATTATCTTAATTTAACATGTTCTAAAAATATAAATATTGTACTATATAGCAGGAGTCATGGGAAGATTTTGGAGGAGATAGTGTTGATTACAGTCTGCGTTTCGATACTTGTACATTATATAATAGTGCTCAGGAGGCTATTGAAGCTGCAAAACACCAGGCAATGCTGAATGGTTTCCTATTAATAATTTCGAGCCACAAAAAGAAAACGGTCAGACTTTTGAAGTGCCATAGAGGCGAACTGTACAGAGGCACAGGCGGAAATTCTAGAAAGACAAAAACGAATAAGTGCGGCTGCAATTTTGAGATCAAAGTAAAAAAGGTGTCCGGCGCTCCATACTGGAGGATCTGTAGATGTAGCAATGAAGAGAAAGGCTACCATAACCATGCATTTGCTGTATATCCTGAGGGTCATCGCCAGTTGAGCGGCCTCAGCGCTTCATCTAAGAAAATTGTTCGTGACATGACGGACGCTCAGGTGGCCCCGAAAAAAATTATGGCCGCGCTGAAGGAAAAGAATCCGGGAGACAACGTTCATGTGCGGCAGGTATATATATTTATATCTTGTAATATATGTTTTAATTAACTTTTTTAAGTTAATTATGATAATTAGTAATTTTTTTTTTTTATGTAAAAGTTATTGCAATAATTAATAAATTTTATTATATTTACTAATGTATTATTATTGTGATAGTTAATAATTTTTTTATCAAATTAATCGCATTAATATACTTTTTTATTTATTAATATAATAAATTTTTTGTTTTAGATTATAATAATCATTATAATTAACGTTAATCGGTGACAGGTATATAACTTTAGAGATAAGCTGCGGAAAGATAGTTCCGACGGTAGAGACGTTCCTTCCCAGCTTATGCATTTGGCCGTGAGCAGCGAGTATACAGTTTATGCATAATCCGATCCGAACACGAAAGCGTTGACGCATATATTCATGGCCCATCCTGCGTCGATCAATCTATTCCGGACATATCACTGGTATGTCGGCATAGATTCCACGTATAAAACCAACAGGTATGTTACTTTATACATATTTTATTAGTATGAATCTTAAATAGTGTGTTTGATTAAGTTAACTTTTATTTGATTATATATTTTGTCTTCTTGGTCTCATTTGCACAGGTACAAGATGCCGTTGGTCGAGATGATTGGGATGACGCCGTGCAACCAGAACTTCCAAATTGCGTATGCGCTCATCAGAGACGAGAGAGAGGCCAGTTACGACTGGGTTCTAGAGAAGTTGAGACTACTGATAGGCCAAAGCGTATATCCTTATGTTGTTGTCAGTGACAGAGAGTTGAGTTTACTCACTCCTATTCAGAGGCATTTTCCTGAATCAGCCCACTTACTCTGCACGTGGCACATCAACAAGGATGTGGAAGCCAGAGCCTACAAAGTACTTGGGAAGAGTAAAAAATTCTCGGAGATTTTCACGCACAGTACGTGGAAGGCGATTGCAGAGGCCAGTACGTTCGATGCCTACACCGATGCCGTTGCCGAGCTGCACGCAAAATATTCGAACTCTCCAGAGGTGATACGGTATGTGAAGGGCACATGGTTAGTGCATCGCGAGAAGTTTGTGAAGGTTTGGACCAACCGAGTGACACATTTTGGAAACACAACTTCCTGTAGGGTGGAGAGTGCCCACTCTATGTTGAAGGAGTGGCTTCAGACGTCCATTGGCGCGCTCGATACAGTTTGGCAGAAGATTAATAAGCACATCGATAATCAAGTGACTGAAATCAAGTACGTACTGCAATTTTTAAATGCGTTATTATATTACTGCATTAATTAATTATAATCTAACGTTATGTAACGTATTATCAGGACGGCGCTTGAGGCCTCGAGATCTAAGAAGAATACACGGTATAAGGGAATCCTTTTCGCGAGCGTGATACTGAGGGTCTCGCATTACTGTCTGAGTTTATTGGACGCTGAGCTTACGAGGATGCACAAGTTGGGCACCGATGTTCACACTAGCTGCGACTGTGTATTGCAGCTCACTCATAGACTTCCTTGTGCCTGTCTTCTTCGTAACGCAGTTGATTTCGACATTCCGATTGATCTCAGAATGATTCACCAGGTCTGGAGAACGCTCGAGATATTAGAGCCAGGTAATTTAAGATTAATGTTTTATTTATAATTTTATATTAAAATACATTATTTGGTTTAATTCATTGACTTTTTTATCGTATACTTGTAGGGACTGGTCATCAGAGCCAGGAGAGCCACGCTGCATGGTCAGATGCGGAGTTCTTTCAGATGCTTGTGAGTGAGGTTGAAACCCGCGATCCCGCGACGATGCAGTACGTGAATCAGTTCATGTACAGTCATCTTTACCCAGACCAACAGGATTATGCGGAACCTGAGGTTAAGGATGACCCGCGAGGTCGTCCCAAGAAAACTAATTCAACTAAACGTAAACCATCTGCTTTTGAGTACAACAATAGATCGCGAGGTTGGAAATCGAGCCGTACGACCACTTCTTCGCGTGGACAGACAAGTTCGTCTTCTCAACAGTCACAAGGGGATGAAGGTCATACATTTTTTTTTTAAACATGGCTGAGCGTTAATTAAAGTATTTATATGATTATATAAATTGTGACGTTAAATTATTATGATATTATTGCAGAGTTTAGACCGACAAATATATTTGGATTTTCAATGTGGCAAAGTATCCCCTGGCATATGTTGGACTACATAGTGAGTTACCTGAATGTGGATGCGGATGGTAACTGCGGATTTTGGGTCATCGTGAGTCACGTGTATGGTCACCAGAAGTACTGGGCAGATGCAAGAGACAGCATTGCGAATGAGGTCGACAACCACCGTGAATTGTACGAGTACATCTATTATAGAGATATCGACGCCGGACTCAGTCGCGTAAGGTGGGGCAAGGGCCCTTGTGGACGGGCTCACTGGTTCGAAGTTCCAGAGGACCTCTACGCCGTTGTGACCCTATTTAATGTGGTTGTCATTCATTTGAGCTCTGGTTCGCAAGGTGGGGAGCACGACTTATTCAGCAACACAGTGTTGCCTCTCACTGCACGATCATCGGCTAGAGGACCATGTCGTGAGATTGGCATTTGCCATCTTGGTACCGTAGCACACTACATTTGTTTAGATTTGACTGATGATTGTCCATTACCGCCTATTCATAACATGTGGTTCCGTTAACGAGATCAATCGGTTGTGGGTTGGGAGCATCAGTACCAGTCTAGGTTGCAATTGTGGTATACTGTTCAAACAAAAGCTTCTTGAATAAAAGAACGATATTATTCACTTGTGGTGTGACGCTTCTCATTCAACTTAAGTTTAGCAAATAAAAATAAATAAATGAATCAGTTCAACTTAAGTTTAGCAAAAAAAAAAAAAAAAATCATTCAATTTAATGTTTTACAATAATAATTAAAAAAAAAACATTCATTACATCATTATTGGGCATTGTCGTAATCCAACTTAAACTTAGCCAGCTGTTCTTCGACTTCCGCCGCCTCCGGACAGTCTGGAACAATCTGCTGCAAGGTCGATGTAATGCCCAAAAGACGGTCCACCCACTAAAAAAATGAAAGAATAAAAAGATAAGACTAAAATTTATTAAAAAAAAATTATTGTAATGAATTAACATTAATTAAAATTTAGTAACCAACTTACATATGCTGTATTGACACGCGTTGGGACCTCGTTCTCGTCTGGCAGCTCCTCGCCCATGAGAGTCAGATGGGAAACCCGACTGTACCACTGCTGGTAATCCTCAATCGCCTCCCCGCGATCCTGTGTGGTGTGGGTCAACATACCGGTGTTGACCGTCCCAGACATCGGGAACTGGGTCCAGGCACCTACTGCACCAGCCTCAGAATGCTCAACCTTGTAGTTCCTAGACTCCCAAGCACGTACTGCACTGATTGGCGGGTATATAGGGGGAGGGACAGTCTGGACATACCCCAGCTGACGCAGACACCGCGCAGGCAAGTACGGCTCGACGACATCGCGGTATCGAATCAATCCGCTATAAAGAGTCCTCGGCTCTATCGCATCTGGGCTGGAGCTGCCGTATGGCAACCATTGCACCTGTTCACAATTGCATAAGAGCATTTATAAAAATAATTATATTATTTTAAATAACGGGTAACTAAATTTAAATAAAATAATTTCACGTACATCGGAGGCAGTGAGTCTGTCGAGGCGCCGACGGATGGCTGTGAGCCGATCGTCTGACCGTGGCGCATTCCCTACGCTCCACGAGCGTGATCGTGCGAGACAGTCAGGACCGATGGGTAGACGCCCTCGGGGTCGGAAATCGAGGAAATACTCATATATCCAAGACTGTAGAAGAGTCAAACAGCCCGACATCTGGGAAGAGTCCCCTCGGCTGGCAATACCTAGCTGTCTGTACATGTATGCCAGCGTAGCCGATCCCCATGAGTAACCCCCAATCAAATCCAAGCCGTCGAGCACCTCGTGCAGGAGCTTGGGGGTCACTCTACTACCACTCTTGTCGACGAACAATGTGGTAGCCAGCATCACCCACAGCCAGGCACCCGCCTCATCCCTAACCGGCCGGTCTTTCCCCCTGAATGCCCCCGAAATGGCGGCTTCGGACACCGAACCACACTGCCAGAACGAACTCATGAGTACGCCCTTGGTGACCGAAAGTATCGACATGCAGAGCCCATGGCAGGCGTCCGAATCCGGGTCCTCAGCGACCACGACTCCCTCAACTGGAACGCCCAAAATGGCCCAGACGTCGTGCAGCATGATGCTCATTTCACCAAAAGGCAGGTGAAACGAGTAAGTATCCGGCTGCCATCGCTCCACAAAAGCAGAAAGGAGTGGGGTGTCCAAGTGAGTGTGCATGGAGTCGACCAAATGTGACAGCCCGGTCTGGTCGAGAAGAGCTCCCGCATCGGAAGACATCTCTTCACGCCAAGCCTTCAGATTCTCGATCGCTCGCAGTCTGTTGTGGCATTTCAGCGGCCCCCTCAAATTCCCACTCCACATGCGGGAGGCGACGTGCCCAAGAAAGCTAGGGATGACACTCCCATCAATGGGCCCACCGGGCACTGGGCCTTTAACGATCCAGGGTGCACCATCATCGGTCCTAGCTCGTTTGCTAGTACCTGCATTAAAATACAACATATCTATATATATTGACTTGCTGGCAGATGCATTAAATAAAATATATTTAATGAAACATATTTCATTAGTTACGTTACATTTTACATTTTACGTTATTATTATAAGCATATATAATTTATAATTATTAATAATATTTTTTGAATTTATAATTAATTACAATTTATTCAACTTACCCTAAATTACAAAATAATTATACCGTAGTTGAGGAGCAGGCTGATAATACTTTTCTAACAGTACCGATAATTTGTTATGATTAAGTGAAAATAATTTATGTTAAACAACAATAAATACGTAAATTATTTACCTGATGAGGATGCAGATGGGCCAAAACGCCCCCCAGCCTGTCGTTGAGGAGCAGGCTGTGTGGGACGAACAGCATATACCGGACGAACATGCTGTAGAACCGGCTGTACCGGACGAACTGCTGTACAGGAGGACGAGGGTGGTTAGGACCCGTAGGCTGTGCGTGGTCCTGATCATCTGAAGAGTCGTCCGAGTCATAGTCCTCTGGACCTGGCTCCCTCTCGCCGTACGACTCATCATCAACATACCCCTGCTGACCATAAGGTAATGGTACGCGTGCGCGGGGGGGCGTCGACTTCCCTGCGTAGCGGGAAAAAGCACCTCTCGGCTGATCGTACGGTCCTGGTGCCGGGGGCATCGAACTGCCCGCCTGGCCAGGATAATAAAATCCATGTTCGCCGTACGGGAGGACTCCGTGGGGTCGCGAACTATCTGGCTGGCCCTCCAAATGATATCCCTGCGGACCAGTTGGCACTGGTGGGGGGGGCGGGAACTCTAGCTAGCCTGACGAAGCTGTAACCTCCGAGCTTCATCGATCAACGCCTGCCTTTCCGTGTCCCTCTCCCGACGAACGGACGCATTGACACCCCGACTTCTAGTGTATCGGGTGCTAGAACCATCATAATAGTCATCGTACGCCTCATCGTCGTCCCTGACATTAGATTGTCCAGGTCTGCCAACACCCTGAATCAGAAATATAATTATTAATTTTTTTCATATGTAATGATTATTCTAATAACTATTAAAATAGATTATAATTCATTTTTATTTTCATATATAAGTTTTATTAATTATTATTATAATTATAATTGTTGAGATTTATAATAGTTATTATAATTTTTTAGTTCAATTATTATAATTAATACTAATTTATAATTATTATCATATTTAATTATAATTATCATTACAAATTATAATTATTATTTCTTATAATATTATTATTATAAGCATATATAATTTATAATTATTAATATTATTTTTCAAATTTATAATTAATTACAATTAATTCAACTTATTATTATTATAATATTTAATAATTATTATTATAATATATAATTATTATTATTATAATTTATTATTGTTATTATAGTTATTTCTAATTTGTAATTATTATTATTATTATTATTATTATTATTATTATTATTATTATTATTATTAGAATTTATAATTAATTACTTTATATGCAACTTATTATTATTAATATGAAATCTCGTTCTATCAAAAGATTTTCTCTCTCTATCTCTCGATCCCCAAATTTTCTTCCTCTTTCGCCGCTAAAAATCAGAAATTGTCGCCTTCCTCGCGGTTTCTAGCCTTACCGGTGGTCGTTCCTACGCCACCCGGCCCTCCCAGGTGCTGTGCCTTCGATGACCACGGAAGTCGATGGTTCTTGTGGCTGCAGATTCAAATTCGCTTTCTTTGGAAGGTGGGTTAGGGTTTGTGGGTGCAGGGCTTTCGGTGCCGTGGACGGTCTATGGGTTGTGGTGTCGTGGGTTAGGGTCGGGTGCGGCTCTGGCTTTTCAATTTCTCGGGTCGGAGCGTCTTGGGCTTCTCGGACTAGCATCTCTTCGTAACCGCTATCGATGGCTGGATGAGCGTTTTGGTTCGTTTTTCTGGTTGCCGGAGTGTGTTGGGGGGTTCGGTTGGTCTGCAATGTTCTGTTTCGCCGGCGGCTGGGTGATAGAAGAAGGCGCGCTCTTAATAGAGGGTAAGTTTCTTTCTCTCGCCGACCTTGTCTCGGTTCTCTTTTGTCTGCGATTAGCTGTGCTTCCTGCTTTCTCTGTCCCTCCATTGTGTTGACGGAGCCAAGTGGCTGCGGCTCGGGTGGAGAGGCAGGGTTTGGCGCCTGCGGTTCGGGGGGACGGGTTCTTGTCAGGTATCTTCGTGTTTTTGAGAAATTGGAGCGGGGGTTGCGGCGTCAAGTCAGCTCTTTTTTTCCGATTCTTTGGGGTTGGGTTCCGGGACGCACTGTTTGTTTTGGCGGTGTTGGGAGCTTTCTGGATGTTTTATGGCGTTTGGAAGAATTGGCTTTGGGTGGATTCATGGCAGGAGTTTCGACTCAGCTAGGCAGTTTGGCAGTGGAGGGGTTGCTTTCTTTTGCTATGGGATTCCCCTAGGTTAATTTGGTGGCTGCTAGTCAGGATAGGATTTGCTGTAGAGGAAGGGCTCGTGTGTTTTTTATTGTCTTTTTAAGTGTTTGTTTTGTAGTTTGGTTTTTATGTTTTATGACTGTTTTTTTGGTATGGGCCGTTGGCCCCTGTGAACCCGAGTGTCACCTTATTATCCCAATGGGATCCGACACTCGGGTATTACTCTGTTGGGGTCCTTTTAGTTGTTGTTTGTTGTTTGTTGTTTTAGTTGTTTTAGTTGATTAGTTTTAGTTGCGAGTTTTATTCTAGCGTTGCTAGCGAGACTCTAGGCGGTCTTCTGACCTGTCCTCCCACTTTTTCAGTTGTTGACTGCTGTATATTCAGTCGTTGGCTGCTGTGTATTCGCACATTTGTGCATTTTGATTTATAATATAATCTATCATTTCGAAAAAAAAAAACTTATTATTATTATCATATATTATTATTATTATAATTTATAATTTATAATAATTATAGTTATTATTATTATTTATTCTTATTATAATTATTTAAAAAAAAAACCGAAAAATGTCCGGCCGGCTCGCGACCGGCCGGCGGTTCCGGACGCCCGGAACCGGACAATGAGAGAGCCGTCCGGTTCGGCCGACCGGACGGTTTTTGGTCCGTCCGGAACCGACGAC
>BKCP01006626.1:647783-688412 GCA_008636005.1 Striga asiatica
CTTAGAGCACCCACAATGCTTTGAGTCTCTTAACAAAAAATCACATGCCATGTAGGAAATAGACTTAGTCTATAAAAAAATGTCTACCAATGCAATTAAAAATAGACATGGTCTACTTTATATGGCAATAAAAAAAAAAGAGGTCAAGTCCATACTTGGGTCTATTTTGGACCCAAGTACAAACCCAAACACTCTTCATTTTTTCTTAATTTAATATTTCTTTTAATAAAGAAAGCATATTAGAGCATTTTTATTGGTTGACATGTATACTAGACCTAGTATTTTATTTTTGCATTGAATAACTTTTGAGTTTTTTTACTTGGGTTTGTCCATGTCATTTAGGACTTAAGTCTATTTACATACCACATAGGTAAAATTAGACCCAATGCATTGTGGATGCTCTAATAGTTAGTTGGGTCAAACTCGGGTCAGACTCGCCATACATTAATTTCTAACAAAAATAGGTATTTACATTTGAAATTTCGTATTTTATTTATTTTGATTTTAAAATTTCATATTTCAATTCAAAATATAAATATATTTATTAAAAAAATATGGTTGTTAAACTGTTAGACTTGTCTTATCGGAGATTATGTTCTTTTTTACTCATGCTGTTCGTCGATTCGGTTCTTCCTTTATTCGGAATTTCTTTTCTAATCTTCTTAGCCTTGCTCTTGTCTTTATAGAAATAATGTCACTATCAATTGAGATATATTAAAATGTGTCCAATCGCCACGTGTCAAGATATCATGATCTTTCAAACGAATATCATATGCATGGTGTATGTTAATCTTCTGACACATTAATTGACATGGACGGATCAACTTGAGGCCGGGCTGGGCTGAAGCCCAGACCACTTTTTTTTTTATCAACTATTAGTTTGGAAAAAAAATTATTATATTTTTAGCCCAGTCTAATAAACGAACTTATTAATTAAGTCCAAAAACTACTAACACCACTCTAACAAAATATTATATATTGTTGATCCACTTTTGCACTAACACACAAAACACCAATATACACCAAAGTCCAATTAAATAGATTAACCACGGGCATGCCCTTCCTCTGAACACCGGAATAATGAATTTAGAAGAAAAAAAAAAATGAACAAGAAAGAGACTACTTTCATGAAAACGATTTAATTTCTTATTTAATAGTAAGTTATATTTTTAGACTCTCTATTAGATATTTATTTATTTGTCTAATTGCCTTTATCTATTTTCTCATTTGATTGCAATTCTTGTTTTATGTGTGTGTGTTTTAAATATCTTATCCTCTAATGTGGTTATTGTATATCATAGTTGGATATAATTTATAATGTGTAGACATTTCATTTTGCTAATAACTATATCATAAGAACATATAGATTAAAAGTTGACCTTTATTATGGCTCTGGTTTTTAGCCCAATTTTAAATTTCCATTTGGCACCCTTGTTAATTAGTAACATAAGTTTAAAGAGGGACAATAGTTCATAATCACTAATATGTGAAAACATTTGTTATGCATAAGTATATTATCACAAATTCGAATTCGTCAAGCGTCATAATAAGTAAATGTGTCCACTTATAATCCCTCCCTATTATTATATCAGAACATGTTGAGCCTAAATGGCAGATTTTCATGCTTCGTAATATTGTTTATATATTCATTTTTGCTCTAGAGTTAGACTTTGTATTAGACATAAATAACTTTTTTCAAACTTGGTAAGTGTATATTTAATTTTGTTATTTTTTTTTCCTCTTAGTACAATTTCTTACTTAGTTTGGGCAAGTAGCAATCTTACCATATTATAATTTTCTCTCATATTTCTCTCATAAATTACGATTTATAAATCCCTTCTGCACTGTTTATTCCTATTTTTATTTTCATTAATTAGTCTATCAAAATTTTTAAATAAAAAATTTATTTTAGTACTAACTTCTATCATATATTTTTTAACTCAACACCCGTGTAATACACGGATATTGTACTAGTGTTTCTTAAAACAAAAATGAGTATATGTATCACAAACTTATACTTTATAAAATGACATTTTATTTTTAAAGAAGGAAGTGTGGCCTATATTAATTTACTCGAGCACATGATCTAATACACCAAATCTTCTCTTAGATTCTGTTTTTTTGTTTGGGCAGCTTCAATCCCATCAAATTCCAATTTTGAAAATTTTGAATGCTCATTCCTCGTCGTATATCGTAATTATGTCTCTAAGAACTATCAAATATTGTGAAATTGAAGGTTATAACTAGACTACTATCTCAATCATCAACTGTACGGAAACCATAGGCGCTAAAGTAAAAAATTACACAACCAGAATAACTGTCCCCATTGCCTAGTGTTGATATAATTATTATTATTATTATTATTATTATTATTAACCTTTCTATATATAATTTTAAAATGCGCTGAGTCTACGTGGCAAACTCTCATGCTTAGGAATCCTATTTGGCAAAACATCATGCTTTTGGAGTTAGCTTTTGATATAAATTAATATTTTTTTATTACACTAAATCCATGATTGATTTTTTCCTTCTTTACTTCTAAAATTAAGTTACCATAAACTATTTTATGTTTCATTTTCTTCCATTACCATTCATCGCATTTTATTTTCTTATATAATTCATTCATTAGTTTTTATAAATGTTTTTTCTTCTTATTTTAAGATTTATAACGTTTTTTTGTATTTTATTTTTATATATAATATATCAAATTAACTAGATTTTAAGGATTTCGATTTGACATCCATATTATATATATAAAATACAAAACAGTAATATATATCCTTATAAATAAAATTTAAATTTATTTATCAAACTAAGTTAAATTATATAAAATAAAACTATAAATTGTATTATAAAGTAATAGAAATTGGTATGTATCCTTTTGAAAATGATATTTATTTCAAATCTAATTGGTGTGTTGTCAATCTAATAAAAATAAATAATTATTTATCTAAATTCTAAAATTATATATAAAGTTAAAAAAACTGTGAAACACGATTGATACGACACCTGATGTATTAGACATCTAATTAAGTAAAAAAATTAATCTATTTTTCTTATTATTAAATAAACATATTCGACACTTACGCATATACATATCACCATATTATTTCTATTTATTTAAGATATATATTTTTGTACTTATGTAATAGTAAATAATATTGATGTTTTTATAGGATATAAGTAAAAAAATTCAACCGGTACTTTCTTGGTCACGACCAGCTACAGCTAAAGTTTGATTAAAAAAATAAAATTTGACAATTTAATTAAAACTCAAAGTAATGTTTTATATAAAATTAAATTATTTTAATTTTTTAAAAACTAAAAAATTTAATATTTTTTTTACAAAAATTTTCTAATTCAACACCTGTGTAATACACAGGTATTGTACTAGTTATTATTATATTGAAACGATAGATCCATTAAGAAAAAAATGTGATAATTATTAGAGAGCATCTAACATTGCTTAATCAAACAACTATAAAATCTTAATTAGGAGAACTGCACACAGACAACTTGANGACTAAAAAACTCCAATAATGGAGACTAACAACGCGAGTGAATAGAGAATAACCACTAGAACAAAACAAAAAAACAAACACATACCTACAAGTTACTAAATAGAATTCACCCTCCTCATACACCAATAGACCTCCACGGCTAGCGACAACTAGTGCTGTGAAATTAAACGAGTATAGCACGACTCGGCTCAAGTCGACTCGTTAACGCTCGAGTTCAGCTCGAGCTCGAGCTTAAGTTCATTTAAAGCTCGTTTGGTTAACTTTGGTTAACAACACGACTCGATAAGGCTCGAAAAATAAATTTTTAAATGTTTTTATATTTTTTATATAAATTCAGCTCGTTAAAGCTCGAGATCGGCTCGTTAAGGTTTGAACTCAACTCGTTAATAGTGATAAACGAGTCAAGCCAAGCTCGAGCTCGATTTCTGGCTCGTTTATTTAACGAGCCAAGTTCAGCTGGACTGGTTTACGTGCCTACCGACAACCCACACCAAAGTAAGAGGCAAACCCTCAGACAGAGAAAACCACAAATCATGACTTAGATCTAAAAACTCCAAACACCAAATTAGCCCAAATACGAGTAGGAAATTGAAAATTCAAATAAGTTATCGGCTAGTCAATTCTAGTAAATCCACAGTCCCTCCGAACCAAGGATCTGACTCGGATGCTCGTCACTGCCCCCACAAGTGCTCTGTCTCCTTGACTAGCAGCTCTGTGAAGAGGAAGAAGAATGACGCGAGGTTTGGCTCTGAAACTGGTCGAGAAGGCCAGGCTCTTGACGGAGCGGAGACCATGGTGCCGAAGCCGAAAGCCTAGAGATGTAAGAGGGGCATGGGGAAGCTGGAAGAAACCTAATTCCAAATTGTTGGAACATAATGTTTTCCCCATGTAAAAATAATTTGGGCATAAGGCATAATTAAGCACAACGTGAAACTAAATAAATTTGTAAGTTTCAGTTTTCCCTTCTTCCCATCCACTCGGAAATTCTCTCTGTATGGACGCTATTCTGTAATATTTAGGGCATGCTTGTTTACAAATTAGTTTACTCACATTTATTTAATACTTAAAATCTAACCCAACTTTAACTCAATCTCGCTATCTTCAATATTATTCACATAATTAAATAATATAAACAAATCATTCTTAAACATCACATCAATTTTAATTCACTATTCATCCACTCATATAATTTTAACTACCTATCATTCCCAATCATTTATTTTCTACTTTACATCAAATCAATTTTAATCATTTTATTTAAAAAAAAAAAAAACTCATTTTAACGGATTATTTGATAAACGCCTTTAATCTCTCAAGATACACAGCGAACTCCCTGAAGCAAATTCAGATACTCCATCAAAAAACCATATCTCTTGGCCTATAGAAAAACACAACCATATGCAAAAACCTTATAAATCTACAGTCTCGATCGGCGCCCATCAGTCTCCGAAATTAATTTTCAGTAGTATCGAAAGCCCATCGGACATCACGCTATGGAACGGACTAATGTCGGATTATGCGAAGAATTCCATGTTTCCTGAGGTATTTTCTCTGTTCCAAAGCCTCTTACAGATCTGAAACCCGATAGCTACACGTACCCGAGCTTGCTGAAGGCTTGCGGCGGGTTAAAGAGAGTGGATTACGGTAAAAGGGTCCATACCCATTTGATAAAAACAGAGTCTTCATCTGATGTTGTTGTGGGCAGCTCGTTAACTAGTCTGTACGCGAAATGCAGCGTTTTTGGTTCGGCCGTGAAGTTGTTTGACGAAATGCCGCACAAAGATTTAGCGTGTTGAAATAACGTGATTTGGTGTTATTACCAAAGTAGGCAGTGGGAGAAGTTTTTGGAATATTCTGAGAGGATGAAGGGAATGGGTTTGAGGCCCGAAAAGTTAGGTCCAAGATGAAGGAGCTCAGGCTGAAGAAGAGCCTGGGATATGTAGCTGGATTGAGGTGGATGAGAGAATCGAGTCGTTTTCAGCGGGTGACAAAACGTGCGCGCGAGCTGAAACTTTATACGATTGTTTGTCGATAATGTACGGTCACACAGAGAAGCAAGAAATTCTTGCAGTATAAAAAAGATACANGCACAAAATACATCAATCTATGAGTAAATGTATGTTGATCACTGGATAAAATCTCTTGCATAATGAGTACTATGGCCTGAGAAAATGGTCCGAGTCTTAAACTAACATTCGACCGAAGCTTTCGATCCTGCAGTGTAGTCATCGAGTTTTTAACAATTAGACCAGCATACACTCGTATGTGTAGTGTGAAATCTACTCGTTCCGCCAATTAATTTTACCGCACAAGAGAAAAAAAAATAATAATATAGGAACTAGAGTTTTTGATTCAGCCGACCTTTTCCCCAATTCCACAGAAACCCTAAATCGGAGCAATTTCTGCCTTCCCTCAGCAGGGCCTTCGGGCCACCATGACGGCGGCCTTCACCGTGCTGTACGGCTAGCTTCCAGAGAACCGTCGGATGTGGCGGCGGCCTCTTCTTCGAGCGACGCGACGGGTTCTTCCTTGTTTTCGCCTCCTTCTAGGTTGTCAAGGTAAGATGTGGTCCGGCGATTCCTCGTCGTCTAGGCGGCGGCAGGCTTCCGATGAGGCTGTGCGAGGCGGTTGTGGCTCCAATCCTCTCCTTGGTGGTGGTCGGGGCTGAGATTGGGCGGTTCCACTCTTCTCTCTTCTTCCGTTCTTCTCCGCCATTGGGCTGGTTGGGTTGCAGTGGAGGAGTCGGGTCGGGTCGGATCTTGTGTCCTGGGCCCGGGTCGTCGGGATTTGGGAGGTGGAGTTTGTAGTGTTTTCTCCGGTCGCGGGTATATGGGTTGTCTACCTGGGCGAGGGTCACGGTCCTTTAGTCTTGAACCTGGTTAGGCGATTTATCTGCAGTTTCTGGCTTTGAGACTTGGACTAGGTCTCTGTCCGTATGGGTGACCGCCCGTAGGTGTCGTCGTCATTGGTTGGTGTTCTGTTTCGTTTAGCTGCTGTGGGAAGGGCCATAATTTATTTATTTTGTTGTGTTTGTGTTCGTGTTGTGTTGTAAGAGTGCGTTTGTGCTTTTCTTCCCCGATTTTAGTTTTAGGAGTGTTGATTCTCCCGTTGGGGAGTGTTAGATTCTTCCGTTGGGGAGTTTGTATTCTCTCGTTGGGGAGTTTTTGTGTGTTTTTTGTTGTGTTGTGTCGTNCTAATGATCTTTTCTAATTCCAATCTTTTTCAACCAATTTTTTCTTGTCCTGTAAGCCACATTAGTTCATGGCAGCTCACCATCTCAACTGTTAGTGGTTTTATATAACACATATATAAATATATATAGGACTAACATTTATGTAGCGGAAGCGAAAACTTGCCCGTATCTTTTATCCGACGGCTACTAGAGTCGTCGGTATCCTCCATGCTCTAAAACCCGAGCCGCCTTGTGATGGTTTCCGCTCAACAAGAGATTTATTCACTTAAAGATTATTTGTTATGATATAAACTCAAATTCTTTTTCTTCTTTTCGGGTCACACCTTCAAGATGTACATAAGCACTTTTTATATAGTTGTCTCAATACAACTATTCATTTAATGAAGGCATCAATGCTCACTTCATAACTCCATACATAATGGAGTTGAAGTTGTAACACCACCACCTTTAAGTGGATGTTACCAATTGATGCAACATAACATCAATTAAAAACAATACTCCCACTCAGTAACTTAAGAGACTATAACAATAAATCTTTATTACTAAATCTTTTGCCTCATACGGGTAATAGAGCATGCAACCAAAAGCAACAATAACAGCGTTATATTAAGTCTCCATCTATCTAACATAACACTTTCATACTTACGACAACCTCTAACTATTAAAAAATCACCAATAGCAAACATTGTCCCTATATGCATGCTATATACACAACATAGTTATATTCAAATATAACCGCCTGGGCTAATGTGGTGAAGTTGAA
Organism: Striga asiatica; assembly: GCA_008636005.1. Classification (NCBI taxonomy): domain Eukaryota; kingdom Viridiplantae; phylum Streptophyta; class Magnoliopsida; order Lamiales; family Orobanchaceae; genus Striga; species Striga asiatica. The sequence goes on from BKCP01006626.1 coordinate 655,261, forward strand.
TTAGTTATTTCTTAGACACTAATGAAACTTCACGAACTATTTAGTCGAAACAAGTTCGACTAGATCTGTTTTGTGTTTTCTGTTTAAGGTCAAGATAGATGTTGATTGTAGCATCTTGACTCAATGTAGGTAATTGAGGAGTCGAGCCTCGACCTACACCCATTGCTTGTCCAGTTTTCAACCCGGAAATCCAAGTGGGTTGTTATTCTAAAATTAACTGTGCATATGTGTTTATTTGTTTGAATGTGTTAAACTGGTATGATCTAAGTATGTGTGTGAGCATGTAGCCTATCGATAGCCATCGGTAGGTTGTCCCCGTAGATACGGTTACCCTTATGAGGTAAATCTCTTTAAGTCCTTAGATAAGACCGTGTCCTTACGTGGCATGCACTCCCGTATTATAGATATGGTACGGCTGAGCGTAGATGTGCACATGAGTGAGCCATAGCGATGGCAAGGGTCATAGACATGACTAGAGATGAGACATTATTTATTAGTGTTTATGTTCATGCTGCGACCATACCATATTAACATATTCTGAGTTATTCATATGCATAGTGTGAGTACGATAGTTAACTGTACTCACTCCCACCTGCTCTTCACGGATGCAGGTTAAGCAGTCGGCGGGTGACGAGACAAGACGGGTGGTGGTCATGCTTTTATTTATCGCTTATTTACTTGCTTCCGCTCATTTATGTTGAGATATTATGACTATGTCGTTTTGAACTTGGGAATTATGAATTATCTTTAATGATTTGGAACTTAATGAATGCTAGATTGGTTTATGATTTATTATTCGCGCATGTTGTCTTTATTTGATGTGTTTGCATTTTTGGATAAAAGCTTTTGGTAAATTTGAGTAGCGCCCACTGAGTTTTTAATTAAATTAAACTTTGCGAAAAATATATTGTGATTTTCTTTTGTAACCTTTTTGTAAAGACCTTTTTTGTAACCTTTTTGTAAAAAAATCAAAAACGTAATTCAAAAGAGGACAAAAAAATAAATAGCATCATTTGTAGTGAAACATACAGGACTAAAATTGCATTTTATTCTAAAAACAATATCAACCCATCCAAGAATTGACACAAGTAAATAGCATCATTTGTAGTTTACCACACAAGCTGACAAAATGTTTGACACTTAATAAATTCCTTTTTTTTGGTAATATTTATCCTCTATTTTACCTTTTACTCTCAATATATGTTATTTTAGCTGTTGATCGGATCCGTCCATCAACAAGTGGTTTTATATAACACATATATAAATATATATAGGACTAACCTTTATGTAGCGGAAGCGAAAACTTGCCCGTATCTTTTATCCGACTGCTACTAGAGTCGTCGGTATCCTCCACGCTCTAAAACCCGAGCCGCCTTGTAATGGTTTCGGCTCAACAAGAGATTTATGCACTTAAAGATTATTTGTTGTGATACAAACTTAATTTTTTTTTCTTCTTCTCGTGTCATTCCTTCAAGATGCACATAAGCACCTTATTTATAGTTGTCTTAATACAACTATTCACTTAATGAAGGCATCAATACCCACTTCATAACTCCATACATAATGGAGATGAAGTTGTAACACCACCACCTTTAAGTGGATGTTACCAATTGATGCAACATAACATCAATTAAAAACAAGAGTAAATTACAATTTTAGTCATGTATGTTTCACTACTTAACTTTTTCGTCCTCTTCGAATTGCTTTTTTTATTTTCGCTTCGTATGTTTGCAAAAAAGTTATAAAAAGGTCATTTTCATACATAAGGGACGAAATTGGAACCTTTTTCTGCAAAACATAAAAGATATTTTTGTTGGGACGAAATTGTAACATTTTTTTGCAAAACATAAAGAATCTTTTTATTGCGAAAAATACCTTTTTGTAACCTTTTTGTAAACATAAGGGACGAAAATAAAAAAACGTAATTCAAAGGGGACAAAAAAATAAATAGCATCATTTGTAGTGAAACATACAGGACTAAAATTGCATTTTATTCTAAAAACAATATCAACCCATCCAAGAATTGACACAAGTAAATAGCATCATTTGTAGTTTACCACACAAGCTGACAAAATGTTTGACACTTAATCAAGCCATGATAATTAACAAGGCTACACCAATCCAAAAAGGCTACCAAATTAACATAATTTACAGTTACACCATATATTTAACTCGTAAAATCCGCTAATGGCTTTTGATTTTGTCTGCATCATCCCCTGGTTGGCCACCGGGCCCACCATCTTCTGCATGAATAAACTTTGTCTGGCTATGGAGTCTGACTTTCATGGACTCGGATTTGGGCGTCTGGCTGAGATGTGAGGCCGTGGGCCCCACTAATGGGACGGGCGGCTTGTCAGAAATGCTCCTCTTTAGCATTCGGGAAGGTTTGCTCGATAGCAGTGGAGGAACCGCGCTAGATTGTTGTTCTTGGGCATTGTGCAGCTGAATTTCGATGAACAAAAGATGAATTAAATCGTTCGTGTTGTCGAAAAGAATGATATTGCTTTATAACTCAACGGGACTATAAGGCAAGCTTAATCGTTACATATTGTCACATAATTATTGGCAAATGGCCATACTAATATATTCAAATATCATACTCTAAACATAATGTAAAGAAAATATATGATATTTCACAGTATAAATTTGTATTTTTTTGTTTACCACAAATTTTGATGTTAGAATGCCTAATAGTTCATAGTTTCTTAACAACTTCTTACTTATACTACAAAAATGTTTAGTTATGTTGTTTTTTAAAGTATAACATTTGAGGGCAAAATTGTATTTTTAGTCCTGCTGGTTTAATGTCGTAGCATTTTTAGTTTCAATATTTCAATTTTTTGTCGTTTGATTCTGTAATTTAGTATTTTGCTGCAATTTCAGTCATTTGAGACTGAAATTGCAATATTTAAAATTACAGAACTTAAATTGGTAATAAAAAATCCATACAAAAGATTTTTTATTAGCAATTTAAATCCTGTCATTTAAATTTTGTTGCATTTTAAGTCCAAACGACTGAAATTGCGTTGAATTTTAAAATCATAGGACCAAATAGCAAAAATGTTCAATTCTTAGGATTAAAAACGCCACTTGATCAAACCAACGGGATTAAAATTACAATTTTGCCAACATTTGAGTATGAAAATACGTAAACATGTTGAAAAAGCCATTAGACAGCCTAACACCAGCATTGATGTTCGTTAATTTGGAAAATAAGACGGGTCGACCCGGTTAATCGTTTAGACCACCTCATAACATTATTTGTTGTGAAATTAATTATAGTTTGGCTGTGAATACAAGAGGAAAGGGACCAACCTGAGATCCAACAGGTAGTTTAATGCTTGAAGATTGGGACACCAAAAATTGGAAAAATTGAACAACAAATTTGGAACCCAATTTAGTGCAATCGTGCCAATAATAATTTGCCAAGTTCAAAGCTCTTTCCTTAGCCTCGAACAGACTTCTATCTATGTCTGCTTCGTACTTCAACAAGTAAGGTCGCAAAAAGGTTTCATAAACATACTCACTTCCCTATGATTGTCAAAAATAAGAAAAATGTTCGAAAAATTGCAATAGTACAAAAAATGCAAGGAAAAAAGGGCAAAAAGTGGTACTATAACTAATGACTAATTAGAGTATTAGATAAGAGTCCTATTCAAATTCACAAGGTTTAATTTTTATTTAATACAGACCTTACAATGAGTTAAACAATTAAATTTATCATTAGATATTCGTAATTTAAGTGTACTTGTTTTGACATACACAATAAAAGTATGATATTTTAAAAATATAATGTTCCCCGGCATACAATGATATGTTTTTTCAACGAATATGCTAAGAAATGTTCGAATTAGCATAAATGAAAGTATGATAATTTACCGATTTTATATTTCTAAAAATATATAGTATTTTTATGATATTTTCCATTTTATGATAGATAATGTGAAAGCCAATTAATTCAAGGGGGAGAAAATCTACTTAAACAAAACCTTTGTGTTTGGATGCCATAGGTAGATGAAGAGACCCAACTTTAGCCCTCGATACATTGGCAGCCTATTTTATAAAGATTCAAAGTAATTATGAACCTTATAAAATAAAAATAAGAAAGGCAAAAAACAAATTAAGGGAAGTAGAATTTGCTCAAATTTAGCTAGCAATTAGCATACCAGGAAATAAATATATCAGAAAAATGCTCAAGAACTGTTAGAACTGCAACAATTGTCCTGCATCGAGAATGTACATGAACCAATAAACCATTTTAAAGTAGCAGACAAATTCTCGAGACCTAACCATTAGGCGGGTCGACTCGTCATATTTTTTTAAACAAAAATACATATTTATACTGTAAAATATCATGCTTTTGTTTATGTTGTTTATTGGAGTTTGACATTTCAATTTGAAAGTATATATGTTTGTTTTTGATAAAGTGTGATCAAGGTTATTGTTTGTATGTGTTTTTAAAAACTATGATTTGAGTCAACCTTATAGAAGTCTTGTTAAATAAATAGTAGACATATGAAAAATTATGTGAAGTATATATAATGCAAGCCCAATCATTTTCCATTGAATAAATTTTAGAAATGCCAATCACTCAAAATACTCACCAATATTGACACCAAAATCTGAGTTCTTGAATGGCAACTCTATTTTTCTCTATTGTCTTGAAACACAAAAATGCAGGATATGCATAACCAAGAGCCAATCTGAAGAATTTATGGATATCAAGAGACATTACATTCTGAAGTCAGTTTCTTAAGGAAGAAAAAAAAAAAAACATACATAAATTATAAATATAGAGAGCAATCATTCTCAAATTCTAAATTAGATAAATAAATAAAAAAAATGCCAAATAAAAAATTACATACATTAAACTCCTGGAAATGAAATCTTCAATCATCTTCAAAAGTTTCCCTGGCTGTCAATATTTTCTAAATAAATTGGCAAAATCAGGCATTGAGCACAATATCTGACAACATGATTGAAGATTTTCACATCAATATATAATATTGATGTGAAAATTGAAAAAAAAAAATCCACAGCATGGCAATTGGCAATCAATAAACTGAATTAATTAATAATGCCAGATTAATTAATAGATTCTGAGAGGAAAATTCGTATTTTAATTTTACATTATTCAATAATTTTCTGAAGATGACCTAAAATGACAATACACCATCATATAATTCCACCATTCGTAAATAATAATACATAAGGAACTGATCAAAATGAAGTAGAAAAAAATAAGTAAATTAGTGAAAAATTGATAAAGTTGTTAGTTTACCTTTTTCTATTTCTGCTAAAAAAAGNAAAAAACCCAGAAGCCTGACGGGGAAAGGGGCACAATTTTGCTCTATGAGAAATGTAGTGAATGAGAGACTAAAATTTTAAACGTTGAGAAAAATAAAAGAAGTTAAGATAGACACATCTCAACGAGATTACCGTTTGACAGTTATGTTTTTCTGGTAGATGTCATTTTTGACTTTGTACTGGCGGATATAATAGTAATATATTTGTGATTTGTAAATTACAAATATTACAATTAGTTACAATTTTAACCAGATAAATCTTGATTGTGAATACAACAGCGAAAGTAACTCCATTATCTAATCGCCAGTAGAAGTGGCATGAGTATGTTGTAATCGAATCGAACAAGTCCAGTTTGAACATCTGGAGCTCGTGTCCATTTGCGTTCGAACATTGTTCGTGTTCGTTGGTTTATTTTTCAAACGAAAATTCGTGTTCAAACTCTTTTGTGTTCGAAAAAATTTAGGAAACAACGTTTTAAAATTGTTTGATTAACTCATAATTTGTTCGATTAAACCCATTAGAGCCTCAAAAATTTTAAAAAAAATAAAATAAAATAAAAAAGTTTTATATTTTAGATTTTTTTATTAACAATATCATATAAAAATAAAATAAAATTATTTGATATTAATGTGTGCGAACATTACAGAACTTTTGCAAACGAGCTCGTGTTCGTTAGATTATTAAACGAGCCTAATTTTTTGTTCTATCTCGGCTTGATTAACAAACAAACGAACTTCTGCCGAACACGAACAAGCTCAAACAAGCTTTTGTTCGCGAATGTTCGGTCTGTTTACAGCCCGAGGCATGAGTTAATTTGTCCATCAACTAATACGGCATAAAATGGGTATAGCATACACGATCGGTATGTAGTTGAAAAATCAAGAAATCTTAACACATGGCTGGTGGACACATCTAAATTCCGATACAATTGCTACCAAAATGTTAGTTCTTATGAACTCATCCCTCTCCTTTTGTGCTCCATTGTAGGTAATCTTTTCGAGGTGTGTGATATCAGACACTGAGTGTCGAAAGCTTGAGCATGCTTCAGAAAAACAAACATGCAAGGTTTCGGCTAATCAATGTTTTTAAGTACTTATTTCCCTCAAGAGCTTTGATACATTCTTATACGTATCATAAATCGGTTTTGAATTTTTATTTACGGATGCATTTGAACTAGATTTGGTAAGTACCATAAGCACGCCATCACTAATTTTGCTGAGGAGATAATAAAAGTTTTGCAAAGGACAAGCAACACAATTGGGACTTGAAAATACAAAGTACGACCAACTTCATATGAAGGGTAGATTCAATCTTACAGGTGAGAAACCTTTGGATCAAACGCAGACACATATATACTCACATGAGTGTGTGTTGATCAAGTTGTGAGAAACTCGTTGTGTAACCTGTAAGATGAAATCTACCCACATGAAGGGCTATCAACTCAAGAGATCCAACTAGGCAATGGGCTATAAAACTAATAGCAATACAATTAAAATAAAATAAAATAAAAGACAAAACTAATAGCAAGACAGTTATAACATCGGCAAAAGTTCAGCGGACCAATCGAATGCACAGGAGCATAGCCACATTACTCAGCAGTAGAAACTAAGCAGACAACACAATCATCAGACCACAATTTGGGGTTCAATCATATATTGCAACAACTCCAGATCACCGTTTCTCTTTTGCATATTTCTAACATTTTCTTCTCTAATCACTTAACCTTCAAAAGAGGACCATTTGACAAAAATGTGAACATTTACACAAACCTTGCGTAAAAGGTATTGTCCGCTCACGAAAGTATTTGATATTTCTTCACCACACTAGATTATACTGTCTTCATATAAGCATTTAGTTTTACAGAACAAACTTATGCATGCCACCATGAAACAGTAAGCATGCACAGCCACTAAATCTGTGATCAAATCAATTTGGACATCACAGTGGTTTTCATAGCCAACCGATTCAAATCTAATCTGATGCCCGATTGCATGCTTTCCCCATTTTTTCTTCAGTCCAGAGGACCATACATATCAAGGCAACAAAACATTTTAGATGCAACTTGCAATTCACCAGGCACGAGTGCACAAGAACAGAGTAGAATTTCAACACTCGTACAATCAAATAAACGAGATAAGAGACATCATCAATTAAATATATCTGAAAAGTCATCAGCAAATTGATTTACCGTCAAGATTTAGATGTCAATCCTCAATAGTTCAATTTTAAGCAACAAGATTGTCAACATCAGACCACAAACTAAAAAAAATGTAATAATAATAGGTACCGAATGATTCAAATGCCAATTCTTTGACCAAAGTGAGTCAAAAGGTGACAGTTTTGTCTAATAAACTCAAACTTAAGTCCCATATACTAGCAACTGCAAACCTACGTGAAAATGTCAATCTTCAATGGCAAATTTGACTTTTTACATGCTACAAACATAGTGCATTATATATGTATAACTCACAAGCACAAGTGGACCGTTGTTCAAAAGATTCACCACATAAAGATAAATGTAAATCGACCCAAAGAAAGTACAACAAACAAAGCGTCTACAGGAGCAGAACAGCATAGTGCATACAACATCAAGATACATGATATAAAAAGTCCACCAAAAGCAAAACAATCAAACGATAAGGTTAAAAAACATGAATTATGCTATACCCCTTGCTTTTATTAGAAATGCGGAAGTTGAGAAGAGCGTGAACAACAGATTCTTCACTTTGGGAACAGAGTACTTACGACTTACACATAATATTACACCTCACGATTCATTAGAAAATTTTACGACAAATGTGATACAATAATTATAGATTCAAGCATTCTCAAATGAGAAGGAAAATGACATGTTCAACTACATAGGCAAGAAATAATTTTGAAAATGCAACATAGTTAAAAATCTAAACAAGAACCATCTTAGCACTTAAAGGCGCCACCGCCAAGGAGATATACAGGGACAAATTATCCAATTCATCTCTCATCATTTATAATCTCACTCCTTGAAGAAAGAGTGAGAATGAGTGAGTGAGAGAGAGAGAGAGAGAGGGTGAGAGAGAGAGAGAGTGAGGGTGAGAGAGAGCTCCATCATAAATCTGCCACTTTCAAATTTTCTTTCACCCCATTATATGAACTCTCTATTGTTATAACAAAATCATTTAATACTAACAAGTACATGTCTTACTGATAATCGTTGAGGAATTGGAAAAACACAGAACAATGTGCTAGGATCAAACAAAGGTTAGTGATTGAGTACAGGTTTACCATAATTTACATCAAGTTGAAAGACCAACCTAAGCAATCATATAAAGGTGTTTCTGTTTGATTATCAAGTCTGATGACTACCATTTTTCCATTGCAATTTAGTGACTAGTGTTAAAACATCAAACCACCAAATAAACAAGACAGTCATTTCATTGCACAAAAAGACAAAGAACTAAGTTGTCAGCCACCACCCACCTCATCTACTGCAGGTAGCGTTACTATGCTGCATTTACTAATCGGCAACCACCAATATCTTGACAAGCATTGAAGAAAAAAAAAAACACAACTTTCTTATCCTACAAATCAAATCACACTCTTCAACATCACTTTGGCACAAAACCCACCATCAAAATAACCCAACACATGCCTCACACGATCCTGCAATTCTAACAACATTCATGCCCCGTTTCCTATGAATTTCAGATTATGTCTGAAATGTCAATATTTTCAGCAAACATGAGCATTCAATAACAATTCTAACCAGCATGTATGTGTATATATATATATATAAAGGCAATATATATCTAACCGAGACATTCATAGATAAAAATTAGAATCAGAGACGAATATATTTAAACTGGATATTGGCTTTTGATATTATGCGAAATAGATTGTATAGAGAACATGATAGAAACAAAGCCAATGGAAAACCAAACACTTTTTACCACGGGCTTCTGCACATCTACAGCACGGAAGCTAATCACTGGTCATGGATCTCTAACCCATACAGAACGCCAGCATACTGGTCGAGTAAAGCCTTCCTCTCACCATTGCTGAAGTACACATCCCTAATTTTCTCAAACGCGTGCCAGGTCAGCAGGCTATCAGACCCCGCCTGGTGGCACTTCCCAGCAGCACGCTGCACAGTAAGAGACTTCGCCACCCGGTCCAATCCCCCATGCAGCCCCTGACAGAACTTCATCAGGTGCTTAACATCATAAACACGGTCCCCAAAGAATACCCTCAGCAGGTTCAGAAAATCCTTGAGGCTTCCAGGGAGAGCCTTCCCCGTGATGGCCTTGATGAGGTACCCAAAGTCGTAGCCACTGTGAAAGGTAATGTAGGTGACGTCATCGTTGCAGACGAGGCCGGAGGACACCATGAGCTCGGCGAACCTGGCAGCAGCCACACCGAACTTGCGGGTGTGCTCGAAATCAACGCCCTGGTTGCGGAGGAGGTCAATGGAATTTGGCGCGTGGTCGTCGCTCGAGATGTCAAAGTCACGGAAATTGAACTCCCATATGAAGCGGCGGTCGGGGAAGCCGAGGTCGGGGAGGTTCCCGGCGGCGTCGGAGAGGGTGATCCCAACCTGGATCAGCTTGAGCGCGTCGACGTTGGACTTGAGGGTTTGGTAGAGGTCGCCGGGGTCGGAGTAGCGCTGGTAGTGGCGGAAGACGACGCCGGGGAACTCGGTATCCATGGAGACGAAGGGGAACCGGTCGACGAGGCCGCGGATCAGGGAGAACTCGCGGTCCAGATTCTCCGACCAGACGGATCGGATCAGGACCTGGATTTTGGGTCGGTTAGGATCGGAGGACGGTGGGGACAGCGGAGGGGAATCGGGCGGCGGCGGAGGAGGAGGGTCATCGGGGGGGATGGCGGCGGCGGCCATGGAGGGGGCATTCAGATCGAAAGCGATGGTTGGATTGGGGGAAATTCTAGGGCTTGAGGGGAAATGATTTATATACGTAATTTGGGGGGTTTTGTAACTGCGTATGTGTGTGGTGAGTGACGTGTGAGTGTAAATGGCTACGTGGGGAAGGAGAGAGAGGCGATGAATGGGCTTCGTGTTAGTCAAAATGACGAGATTACCCATTTGGGTTTATTTTTCATCTTTCTTAAGTCTATATTTATATATATAATTATTAGTTGATACATTTAAAAATATTTAATATAATCTATTTTCATTTTCCTTCAAAATAAATTATATTTTTTAATTAATTATTCACTAATTTGCTAAAACTATTACACCTTAATATATATATTTTTATTATTTATTTTTTGGATCAGTTACCAAATTAATTCTAAATTTGATAGTAAAATATTAAAATGAGTAACGGTTAAAGTTGGAACTATAAGTTGATTGGCACATTCAGAGTTGTAACCGCTATATTTGGTTGCATTGTTGGAAGAAAAATATGATTGGCACATTTTTTTTAAAAATCAAAAACTCCAATAATTTTTTTATTTATGTTAATTTTCTTAATATATGCCATAAATATATAAATTATTTTATTCATGTTACTAATGTAAACGTTGCATGGTTAAAATAAAATTTAAATATCAATTACTTTTGAATGATAAAAATAACTATAGAAAAAGTAATAATTTTTATATGATAGAAGTACATGTCTAATTAATAAATACAAACAAAATGTGTTTATATCTGTGCAAATTCTCAGGATCAAATACTAGTTAAATGCAAATCCCCTCATATATTATTTCAGAATGTGTTGAGCCTAATCGGGATAAACTCATGCTTCGTGATCCTACGTGTCAAATTTTCATGCTTTGTGCTTGGCTTGGATGAATTTTAATTTACTCTAAATTAAAAAATAATTAGGTTTGAAATAACCATAAATATATTTGATATTTATGGTCATTTTTAAGAGTATTGATATTACATTTTCTATTCTAGATATTATTTATAATGCATGATTTTTTTTTTTCCTTCAATCTCTACTCTTTCATCATTTTTCTTCTAAAATTATGAAAAATTTACTAACTTAAAGTATAATTAAATTCAAAAGTTAATAATATTTTTATTTATTATTAATTTTTTATTATATAATATATCAAATTAATCATGTATTGACGAGTTTCGATTTGACATCTATATTGTACACACAAAATAAATAAGTAATTATACTTATCATTATAAAAAACAAACTACCTACTAATATAATTTAGAAAATATAATTATTTAAATCAATTTAACTACAAAGTTATTAAATGATATAATAAAAATAATTATTATAATATAAGATGGTAAGCCATATAAGTGATGTCTGTTATTTTAAATATAAATAGTAATATAGTTATTCAAAAAAGTATTTGAAAATTCAAACAATTTTTTTATTATTATTTCTAATTTATAAATTTTTCAACAAACACCCGTGTAATACACATGGTATTGTACTAGTATGAATTTATAGATAACTTTCTTGAGAATATATTTGTGGTCGAGTCTGACTCGTCATATTTTTTAAACAGAAATGTGTATATATATTGTCGAAATACCGAAATACTGGTTTTGATTGTATTAGGTTGTGTAATGCTCGCACAATCTTACTTTTTAACATATTTAAATGCTTTTAATATTCAAATGACTAATTTTATTTATACTGTAATATAAATAAAAATAGAATATTTAATTCTTTTATAAAAAAAAATATGGTTCTGGGTTGTTAGGCAATCTAACATTGAAGTAAATAAATGCAAATTTAAGGGTACACATAACATAATGTGCTGCACTGTGTGTAATTTTAAAAGACAACCAATAATATTTTTACAATAAGATTTCAATAATAGACTTCATTGTTTAACCACAATTGTCATAAATGAAATCAATTGTTCTTAACAAGGGCGTGGGCTACATTAGCTTTTGAAATCGGACCAGTTGATCTGCATATCATTCATTCATGAAATACTTATGGAGAAGGTGAATTTGTTAAAGTTCAATGTAGATATTCTGTAATTACAAACAGAAATTGGATGCGCACATAATGATGCAAAAACAAGGGGCAAAGTTAAATAATACCACACAGCTAAGAAGATATTCCACTAATCTTAAAATCTGAAGCCGATGTTTTTCATGTTTCACAACTGTCCTTTTAATTTTCGTTTAGTGCACCATACAAGTTTTGGCTTAGGGAGCTATTTCGAACACAAACACTATAATATCAACAAGAATATGTCCCAAAAGGTGATCATACAAAAGAAAATCCCATTACCAAACATCCCAACACAGTTTCACAATTAGAATAACAGCAGAATATCGAGAGATAACACGAGGGCCCATCCCTGAAAGTGTTGACGTGGGAAATTTTCTTTTTCTTTCGGGAAGACTGTTCCCCGTGCAACTAACATCTTAACACGATATGAAAGCTATAAAATCGGAAATTATATCATAAGGTCAATAAAACCCCCCAAATTTGACTTCTTACGCTAGAAATAGGTTCCTTCAGGAGGCTGGACGAGCTTACGGTTGTGTGGAGAAGCCATCTCTTTCTTGAGCTGTGTCAGGATATCCTCCATCGTGTACTCCCGCTGCCAGTTGGCTAGAAGCCCGAATTTTTTAGGTTCCACCTAACCGTTTAAAAAAAATAAAAAGTAAAAAAAGTACATCAATTGTCTTGAGAGAAGCATATGTTTTGAATGATATACGAGTATCCAGCTCTTTGCTTACGCGTATAACTACCAAAAACAAAAGGATGATAGTAAAAAGAGATGAATTGTGAAGACAATCCATGAGGCTGATCCTAATTATGAAAAAGTGCAGATATCTTTCAGAAGAACAAACGTGAACTTAACAGATTAACAAGATATATAAGCATCTTAACAGAACGAAATGTTTGTGGCGTGAGGACGAAAGCTGGCTACTTCTATCATGGAAAAATAAGAGAACTCTCCTAAACACAAACAAATACGGATACATGAATAATGTAATATTAGCCTCCATGGCACGATTACAGTAACCAAGCAGGCATAGGCTAATGGGGTCCATCAAAGTTGCCCACATCCTTGTCAGAAGGCTATTCACCTCTGAAATGCAAAATTTCTCATTTGTCTCCATGTAATGCAATTCGTTCACTCACCGAAATATGCCGGAGAATGTCAAAATGTTACTAAAATTAAATAAAAAAACTGTAATATTGTGTTCGCATTATGTAAAAAATGATGAATGACGATCAGTGTAGGAAACACATTTATCAATGTCATTCAATCAACAGAAGCACGTTCATCAAAGAGGAATTGTTGTAGTTGTGGTTTTGACTCTAAATACACAACGATTAGATACCATGTTAAAATATATAGTGAAATTAGTGTCTTAAAGACTGTTCAATCGTCCCCTTCGAACAAAAATGACAATTCAACTTAACCTTGAGGTCATTATATTCGTACCACTCCAGTTTCATGGTTTACGCAAGTCATGTTTATCCGGGAATGGAATCGAACACTGGGAGGCTTCTCTGGGTAATCTTTGTCACAGAACAGCTTCAACTGGTATATGCGCCCTTCATGTACGGACTGACAGGAAAAAGGCAAACATTAATTCTTTTAACAAGTTGCTAAAGCAAAAGAATATGGTCGGTGGATAGAAAACAATGGAAACTAATCAGCAGCTACCAGTACAACCTTGATGTTTATATTCCATCAAAATTGTAAAATGCTATAGTCTATACAAACATTAAGTTCATCGAATTAAAAAAGAGACGTCAGTTGGAAGCACCATCCGAGACCGAAAAAGGTTCCGGAGAGTGAGCATCAATCATGTATTTAACTTAGGATGTGTCAATTAAATCCAACCGTATCAACCACAGAAACAAAATTAATAAGGAAATAATATCTTTAAATATAAATGATAGACATGCAGCAAAACAAGGGTAAGGTATTCGTTATCTGCATTTCCACATCAAAATGAATTAGCATAAGGCAAGCTAGAAGCTCACATTGTGGGGGCCTATGATTGTTCCAGTCCATGAACGCATGTAAATATCATCTCCATCATCCATTCCATAGCTCACAGTACCATCCCCGATTCCCTTTTCACCACGTTCAAGTTCCTCGAGCAATCTAAAATTTCTAGGTACTGCAAAATGCAAAGAGAGTGATCACATATCTTCATAAGTAGAACAAACTCAATCTCTTATAACAAGTGAAATGTAAAACAGACTAGGTAATAAGAGTTGAATTTGGAATTTCACATATGATAGAGGATTTATACGCGGAACTTCATAAGCTAAATCGATACTATAATTTTCACAAAACAGTCTAATGGACAGATAATCCATCAAATGACACAGAGAAGAGGCCCACAACTGATTGATGTATTGAAAAGAAAAAAGTGCACCGGTCATCATACTTTCTCCAAGACCACAAACTGCCGAGTAACAAATTCCAGTACACAGTTCACAAACTTAAATCTTATCTTATAAGTGTCTTTTAACACCATTTCATTCGCCGAGTACATAATTCGACTACAGTATAATTCAGGTTAGTTTCTTTTACTCGGCGTAACAGTAACTCAGAACTCAACCATACAACGTCAATTATCACAGCAGAAACTGAAAAANCTATCGAACATAACTAAAATTATACATGTAGCTAAAGCTCTAATCCAGATATTCCCAATGCCTATTAACATTTTCCACAAGACCAATAGAAAAATTCCAGATTAACACTACATTAACACAACAGATGGAGACAAACAAACCACTCAAACATAAATTAAACTATATACGTAGCTAAAGCTCTAAATCAGAGTTTCCCAATTGTGAACGCCTAGTCGCCTACTAACATTTCCCACAGGACATATGCAGAAATTCCAGACCAACACTACATAAATACAACAACAGAGAGAGATCGAGGTCGTGAGGATCCGACACTGAAACCTTAACCCAACACCTTCTTTCGTACACGAAAATTAGAAAGAAACCCACCAAATTCTTGCAGATTAACCACGGAAATCACCAAAAAAAAACGATAAATTCACCAACAGAAACTAAAAATGATATATAGTTATCCATAAGATACTATAATTCTTACCCACGACGCTGGATCCTCCTGCGCCAAGAGTCATGGTGGCGAATGCGTGAGTCTGGCACTCTGGCTACGTAGAGATCGAATTTAATGGGATATGGAGATATTTAATGGGGGTCGATGGGAATATGTTGAAGATGAACGCAGAGGATGAGAAACTGAGAAAGGGCTTAAAAAGGGTTCGAGGGAAATAAATCAATAATAGAGGGAGTACGAATGAAATAATTCGCCTGTGAGGGCAATACTGTCCAGATGGATTAATTCATTTTTATTATTATTGTTATTTTTTTTAAAACAAATTGAAAACCTTACGTATTTATATCTATATATATAATAAAAATTACTATTTACTACATGTAGAAAGTAGTTCCTGCAAAAAAAATTAATTGTATATTATAAATAGAAATAAAAGATGGAGTATTAAATGCAATATTCAATATGTTAGGCCAACTGCATGAATCTCGCCAGCGTACTAACTAAGTTTTCAAAAACAATTTGTACAGAATTTTGTGATGCTTATCCTTAATATAATCTTAATAATTATTTTATAAGTCCAACTCATAAACATAAATCTAGGCGTGGATAGCTAAGAAAAAAAAAAAGATAATTTTTTAATTGAATAAGTAGTTCGGCCATAGATTTTCAGACTAGCTAAATTTGAACTTAATTGAATAAAAGTAGTTCGGACATAGATTTTCAAACTATTTTGTACGTCTTTTTTAATGAAAAATATTTTGTACGTTATTTTTAATGATAATTCGGGTATCTAAATATTTATTATGCATAAATTACTAAACATAAAAAAAAACTAATTTCTAATACATTTTGTACTCACGTGACGTGTTTTTGTATCATAATTCTGGTATCTAAATATTTATTATGCTTGCTCAACGTGTACTTGCAAACGGTAAAAAAATCAATTTTCAAAATATGTTGCACTCACATCTTTTTGGGAAATATGTTCGGCGTGTACTTGCACTCACATCTTTTTGCTAACGGTAAAAAAACTAATTGTGTGTATCTAAATACATGTTTTAGGTTCTTTTATACAAGATAATTTTATATTATTTACAATAAAATATGCTCGGTTGTTGGCTCCTTAGCACTACTTGTAAATTATATCACGTGTTAACGCACATTATTATTTAATATTATTTACTTACATTTTTAATTTATAACTAACATTTAATATTATTTACCCGTGCATCGCACGGGCTACGCGCTAGTTTACATCAATCAAATTATCTATATCTATGTATTTAACATAAGAATAGACTTAAATCAATTACAATAATATCTTTCCGCCATTTTGCATTAATTACCTGCTAAATATAATATTTTTAGATAATTCGAGACAACAAATATCAGAGTATTAATTGTGATCAGTTTATGGAATCAACTGATTTAATAGTTTATGGAAGCATTTCCCGGTTTTTATGGAATCAAATAATATAGTATTATATTAACTAGTACGTAACCCGTGCGATGCACAAGATATAAAATTTGGAAGAATAATATAACCTCACGTGCATTAGAATCGAAATTGAAATCATTAAAATACATAGGAACATTGTTGAATCATAAAAAGTCGGTAACAATCATATATTATTAAAAACCTCCTTGTACACAACATTATGAGTTTGATTATTTGGTAACTCCTCATTATCACAAACTAATATTTTCAAAAGAGACAAATCCTAAAAATCAAACTAATATTTTTGGTGAACAAACTAATATTTTAGGATTGGTGAACAAACTAATATTTTAGGATTTCTAAGATTTGTCTCTTTTTGGTGAACAAACTAATATTTTAGGATTGGTTATATGAATAAGGCTACCTGTTTTTGGTGTTCTTTTCATTCATTTTCATTCAAACAATCCGATCACTTGTATAATGAAATTCGAATCTTAAGCCGAAATATTTTAAGAAAAGAGTTTTTAAAAATTGAAAAGTCAAGGCAATCAGTTCAGATTAATTAAAAGTCAAAGAATATCCGCTCCTTGAAATAAAGACGTGTGCTATCATTAATCAAATATCCGGTTATTGATATAGAGTGGTTACCAAAAAATAGAACGCGTTAAGGACGCTTCATGGAAATATCAATGGGATAAGGTCATAACAAATCGCTATACATTCTAACGATAAAAGCTCATATGGAATGATTTATGATAATTATGTCGTAATTAATGAATTAATTAGATGTGTGAAAAGGACATAATTAATGAGAAGTGTGAAAAGGACATAATTAATGAGAAGTGTGAAAAGGACAAAAACTTACCAATTTTGGAAAATATTTAATGCAAATCCGACATTGACCATAATTTGACCTACTATTTTGGATAAATGTTAATTCTTATTATATAAGTATAATTTTACCAAAACAAAAAGTGTAAGCAATTTAAAATTCCCGTAAGATCCATATTTATGTGTCAAATGCCTATTAATTTTCGGTTCGACCAATATTAAAACCGAAAACCGAACCAAAAACTACGGTTCGGTTCGGTTTGACACCGAAAATTTATCGGTTGTTTCGGTTCGGTTATCGGTTATCCTGACAAAATGGAGAAATGACAAAAATAAAATTTACAAATAACAATAGATACAAATTGTCTCCAATAAATCAGTATTCAATAAATGCAAAACTCTCAGAAATCATCTGAAATTCAGAATCCTATTCAATTCAAGAGCAAGCCCATCAAAAAATTCAAGTTTTTCATTAGTATTACAGTAGGTCACAGAAGCAGATTGGTTCAACATGTCAGTATGTCACAACAATTTGGAAACCCACAAGCCACAACCGTACAGCTCAAATCATAGGCATAAGAATTAACCCAAAAAATATGAGCTCAAATTGGGTGGGTGCAACCCGTACAATGAATCACGACTCACAGGCCCAAAGAAGAATGAGAGATTCAAAGCCAGAAAAGAAAATTACGAATCTGAATTGCAGCCCTTACGAGGGGATTTGGGTGGCGAACTCAATTGAGAAGACGAGTGTCACGACGGCCTGCGGGGTGGAGTGTGCGCGGGAGCAAGAACGACCGAGCGAGGCGATGTGAGATTTCAAAATTCCGGCGATTTTATGCGCCGACGCCGAGCAAAGGGAGATGGAGCGGGTGATTTTGTGCACCGTGCGGCGGACGGGCGGAGAAGTGCAGTGCTAGGTGGGGTTTTCTGGAGGATGAGACGATGAGTGACCGTGAGAGACGATTTGTTCCTGGAGGATAATATCTGCTTTGTCGATGGAATTGGACTATTGGAGTAATAAATTGGGCCTGCTTAGTGCTTTGTGGTGGGCGGCCCGTTAACTAATGGCAATTGGATTGAACAATATATACTGGGCCTTTTTTAACTTATATAATATCGATTTTCGGTTCGGTTCGGTTAACCGACGGATTGTAACCAAACCGAACCGAAAACCGAAAAATTGAGAAACTTAAAACCGATAACCGAACCAATTTGTCGGTTTCGGTTTCGGTCGAAACCGAAAATTCGGTTTCGGTCGGTTATCCAAAAGTTGTGCAGCCCTACCGGTAAGCGACCCTATTTCGGTATTTCTGTCAGTGTTTTAAAACACGTATAGCGTACTACGTCATAATAGTAATTGCATATTTGACTGTAATAATCAGAACAGTAATCAGGTAACATTTTTACACATAAACCATGTTAATATTTTTATACATAATATTCTTGATGGAATGATTAAAAACCATGTAACTGGAGATTGAAATTAACCCTTTTTATACATAAACCGAATGAAAAGTTTGAAAAAAAAAAGGACCTCTTAATTAAGTGAGGCATAAATAATTTTGGGTCATCCAGATTTATAATCTATCCTCAAAACACAACAAAGAAATAGGCAAATACACATCAAAGAAATTCAATCCTCAAAACAGCAAGTATTGGTCAATTATTTATATCTCACAGTATTAATTTAATACATAATCATTCCAATAATCAGAAAACCTAAATCATCAAGTGAATGAAGAAGAGGCCCGATTTCAATTTGAAGTTCTGATGAAGCTATTCATAATCTCCAATGGAAAACAAAATATTATCTTTGGAGTCGAGAGCCGAGGAGCAGGTGACGTAGGGTAGCGAGAGCCGAGCAGCAGGGACTTTGGGGGTGGCGAGATGTGAGAAGCAGGTTGGTTGTGAGGAGACTGAGGTGGAGCCGTGGAGGCGGCGGAGTTACTACTCTCGCCGGGATGTGGTGGAGCCGTGGGGGCTGCAGTGGAGGAGGCTGCGCTGGAACTGAGAACCGTGGAGAGTGAGATGATGATGAGGTAAAATGAGGGTTTCTGGCTAACTTTGACTGCCTTCTATTTTGTTTTCTTTTTGTTTATTTATTTATTTTCTGTCTATAAAAATTAATACGTAATCTATATCTGCATATATGTATATATATGTACTAGTACGTAAGTAAAATTTGGAAGAATAATATAACCTCACGTGCATTATGATCGAAATTGAAATCATTAAAATATATAGGAACATTGTTGAATCATAAAAAGTTCGGTAACAATCATATATTATTAAAAACATCCTTGTACACAACATTATGAGTTTGATTATTTGGTAACTCCTCATTATCACAAACTAATAGTTTCAAAAGAGACAAATCCTAAAAATCAAACTAATATTTTTGGTGAACAAACTAATATTTAGGATTGGTGAACAAACTAATATTTTAGGATTTCTAGGATTTGTCTCTTTTTGGTGAACAAACTAATATTTTAGGATTGATTATATGAATAAGGCTACCTGTTTTTTGTGTTCTTTTCATTCATTTTTATTCAAACAATCCGATGACTTGTATAATGAAATCCGAATCTTAAGCCGAAATATTTAAAAAAAGAGTTTTTAAAAATTGAAAATTCAAGGCAATCAATTCAATTTAATTAAAGGTCAAAGAATATCCGCTCCCTGAAATAAAGACGTGTGCTATCATTAACCAAATATCCGGTTATTGATATAGAGTGGTTACCAAAAAATAGAACGCGATAAGGACGCTTCATGAAAATTTCAATGGGATAAGGTCATAACAGATCGCTATACATTTTAACGATAAAAGCTCAGATGGAATGATTTATGATAATTATGTCGTAATTAATGAATTAATTAGATGTGTAAAAATGACATAATTAATGAGAAGTGTGAAAATGACATAATTAATGAGAAGTGTGAAAAAGACATAATTAATGAGAAGTGTGAAAAGGACAAAAACTTACCAGTTTTAGAAAATATTTAATGCAAATCCGACATTGACCATAATTTGACCTACTATTTTGGATAAATGTTAATTCTTATTATATAAGTATAGATTAGTACATAGTATGTGCGATGCACGAGACAATATTTATAATTGAATGTATTAAATCAATGAAGTAATAATGATTAGTATAAAAATAATTTTGAATATTTATAAATATTTTCTTATTTTATTGTATGATATATAATAATTTAATATGATTTATATATTTATTTCACTCCTTATAAAATAGTTTTTATTTGAGATCCTGATTATAATTAAGAATAATTAAAATTTTAATATATTCAATATTATCGATAAATGATACTCGTAGAATACTACTCTCACTATCTTCTCTTACACATATCTTGTTACAATATATTACTAGTACGACACTCGTGTACTACACGGGTTGTTTGAAAAAAAAAAACTAAAACATAAAATTATGGGAAAAACACATGTTGTCATATAAAAGTGCAAAAATAAAAAAATAAAAAAGTCGATATTATTTCAAATTCTGAAAAGTTTCTTTGTACACAACATTAATAGTTCTAAATTTACAGTTTTTCTATTCTTACCGCAACACAGAATTTTCAAAACTCTTCTACTTTCAACTTAAATAAAAGTTGACCATGACTAAATACAGGATTAGGTAAATACAATCCGACTTTAAATAATGTATGTCCTTAACTCTTGTTAATAGTCATTGGAAAATAAACCATAAGTGGAAGCTGTCTTCATTGAAACTTGAATGACAATCTCACATCACAAGGACTCAATAACATGCATGGAATAAGTACTTTGCTCTCAATATTCCTTTCAAATAAAAACCTTAGCCTCAACAACGTGATCTCTCAGTTGAGCGATGACTAACCTGGTTTCATTACACAACCCATAAAACAAATTGTGGTTATTTATTGAAGTTACCAATGTATTCTTTCTAATTAAAATAAGTATAACTTATTCAATTAACGACTATAATTGTAGACACAAACTGTAATTGTTTTGTTTCCTTCTATATTATAGTATTAATAATAGTATATGATTACAAATTAATTCAATTATTTTTAATTTTATTTAATTATATTTATATATATATATATATATATATATAATTTGTTATTTGAAACATTATATATTATGTAAAAATACTAATACATTAGTCCACTGGACCAACTGTGAACCATTGAATATATAGCTCTAACGGTTTGATTCTTGAGAATTTCAACCAAAATATTCCACAATTTCAACCAAAATGTACCACAAGTGTCTCTAAAGATCTCTCAAGCGATCCCACATTAGGTTTGTTGTAGTTTTTAGTGTTCTAGTGTCTCTTTGTTTTTTAGTTTCTGTGGTGTTGTTTGTATGTAGTCGCGTATGACTTTGAGGGGATGAGTGTTCCTCATTCCCCCTTGGTTCTATTGCTCGGTTTTCTCCTCTTCTTGAGCACCTAGAGTTGTAATCTTGTGATTACCAGTTGTAATCTTTGGTTGAGTTTAATATTATTTGGGGTGTCGTTTGGAAAAAAAAAAACAAAAAAACAAAAAAAAAGAGCATGTTGAACTATGCCTCCAACTCGACCAAAACATACCACAAATGTATTGTGCTGAGTAAAATGTACCACAAGTCTCTCATGGTCTCTCAAGCTATCATGAGTACGTTGATCTATGCCTCCTCTTTCATAAAATGAAATCGTACCATAAAATGTCAAAATTTAAAAAATGTACATAAACTGAAATCGAAGTAAATGTTATTCATTCTGCAATTGCGCCAAAAAGTAAATAATGTTTTCACTTTCAAAGAACCTTAAAATCCAATCAAAGGAATATAAAGCGTTGTCACTCTTATCATCTTCATGATGATATGTAAGCATAAATTCCAATTTTAACATAAAAACTAAACCTCAACAATAAACTGTGATATTTCAAGGGTTAACTCAGAACCACATTGAGTCTCAGGACTCTCAACTTGCTTTTGAACACCAACTCTAATAAGATGGAAAAAAATAAAATATCTGAATGACGCATTCCGGATTTACACACACACACAAAAAAAAAGAAAAAAAAAAAAAGAAGGCATGACAAGGTACAAGATTGTGACCTAAATATTATTACCATCAAAACAGAGATCAGATTTATGTTTGTAACATGGATATTTATCAAAGATCAGAAATCCAACCAAATATTGCTCCCGTAACTTATCTCCACCAATAAGATTATCTTGTCCTTACAATTCCAACATACTACTAAAAATCAACTTTTTGATGTCCCAATAGTCGAAATCTTGTAGGTTGCTGGTCTTCTTCAAGTTAACAAGTAAATATTCAAGCAGTCTGCAATTCTGGTTCTGGTTTTGGTTCTGAGGCAATCTCTTCAGTCTTTTTTGAGCAGGGAATGTACTTCCAGCAGCGCTTGTGGACCCCGCTTATTTTCTTTGCGGAATCTGCAGCTCGAATACCTGCAAATTGGAATAAAGCCATTGCTTCAGGTCTTATTAGCTTATATTTGTACCATACCAAAGAAACATCTAACTACCATTGATGGCTAGTTGCAAAAATTATCCTCGGGTTAAGCGTAAAGCCAAGAACTCAATTACCTTCGGAAACTACAAATACCTATCCAAATATTGTTAGTCATGTAAAGATGTACATCCAAGGAGGGTAACCGAAAGGTAATACGCATCTGGATGGGGGTATAGTTGCAAATTCAGAAAATAAATGTGGGGTTGTTTTCTGTTATAAGACCACCTGACCTCCATGGAAGCATTAATATTTATGCCTTTCATCAATGATCTTCAGATGATTAAGAATGCAACTTTTTCTATGTTTCAACTCAACAATAACCACCAAATAGTAAATAATCATAAAAATAATAGTAATAGCAATAAAGCCCTTGTAAGATGCCAACAAAAACCCTCCACAAGATTTGCCTTTTTCATAACACATCTCCCCAGGGATGCACTTCGTAAAACTAAAATAAAATGAAAACAAGTGTCATAAGATAGCTGGGATTTTTTGTAAAATGCTAAACCTCTGGTTTAATTACGTAATTAACTCTTCGTCTACAGATGGGTAACCACAAGCAGTAACACGTATGAAGAGAACATAACTAACTACAGACATCTATAAACACATATCAATTAGGTTTAGATAGAGTGGGTTATTACTGCAAAGACATTAGCTAGCAAAATTTAACGCATTCAAAATTGGATTATTCACATCAACAGACACCATGATGAAATCAGTGTATGATAGTGTTTTATTAATTAATTTTTTTTGCTATAAATCTGTAAATATTGGTATTTCTCTAGAAAATATTGTCACAACAGATTCTTCATTTTTCGATCATCTCACATGCATTAATCTTTCGCTAGTTGATGGATTTCTTTCACGAGTTGTTGAACAAAATATCTCAATGCAGAAACTCAAGTAAATCTAATATGGTTGATTACCTATAGGCCAATGAAGACCATAATCTTATCAAATACCATCATAAGACACTACAATCTATGAGCAAAAGGTAAATGAAATCGGAGAATTAAATTCAAGTTGTGCAGAACAACCAAACAGAAAACAGAATAATGAAAAAGTAAATGCATGGTTAGAAAAACTTATGAGAGAATGCAAAGAACTAAAGCTCTTTTATGTTCCGTTTTACTTTCTTTTTTCACCGTAGACTCATCAATGTCCATATCAGATATAAAAACTACACAAACTGAACCATGCACCAAACAGAGTTAAAACACTTGGGATCATAATTTAGAAGGATAAGTTCACAATCAATCATGTTAGTCATGTTTCAATGTTGAGGTTACAAGAATACGCAGCAGCCTACCATAAGCCCCTCCCAAAACTAATTCACTTCATTTGGAAATCATGACAGCTGAGCAGGACATTTTTGAACTGCAAGGAAAAATAGCATTTTTTCCCTCTACTATAATTCACATTGCTTCCCCTTGGAAATGGACAACCGAGTAAAAGTAATGAGTATCGAGTCCAGGCAAAAAATGATCTCAGCACATAATATATACCCTCTAGAACTAAATTTCTTTATTTAAGGCTCATGGAATTGAAAAACAAAAGCAAAGAAAAAATAATATAGCTTACACCCAACATTAAATACACAGGGAGGGAAACAGACTATCCTTTATCCTGAACCCACGAACAATTTTCAACTCATCATATAAAATGACAAACGCAATCAACATAGAAAGGCATACCATCCTTATGAACAATCCCCCAAGCCTTACCATGCCGCCCGTCCTGGGACAAAAAAAATGTAAAATGAAGAAGAGCAAATGAAAGGAGATACTGCAAATCCTTTTTAATAACATTAAACCTTAAAACAGCTCGATTAACAATTAATACAATGTCCATTACGAAATATTGAGATTTATATCGATTAAATACAGCTAAAGGAAGAACAGAAAAGATTGAAAGAAAAAGTAACCTTATAGAGGTTAATTTTAGTAATCTCGTAAGAAACCCCAGTCCAGTGAGTTTTTGCCATGTGATAGCCAATACCCCAGTTAGGCAGAAACTGAGCAACCTCGAACAGGTTCTTTTTCTTCTTCCGCTTCGGCTTCTTAGGTCCGCCGCCAGGCACCGCCGCACTCACGGCGGAATTGTCGGTGGAAGTGGCGGTGCTCAGATTGCGGAGGAAACTGAATGCGCTTCTAAATAGGACCGATGTACTTTCAACCGTCGATGGTGTCCTTCTCGCTAATAGACGGATCGCCATTTCCACACTATTGGGCAGCTCTGATCACTGAATGAGCTGTATTAGATTTAAGAGGGTTTTAAGCTCCGGTAGCTATCCTTATAAACCCTATATTTATGGAATCAAATAATTTAATAATATAATATTATTTATTCTGTCGAAAAAAAATAGGTATACCAAATAATTTAACATAATAATATAATAATATAACGTTCCTGATTTACCAAAAATTAATATTGGTTTTGATTTATATCCAAATATTTTCTGTTATCACTAATAATCTTCTTCTCGTAATTATCTAGGATGCACAATGTGAAATATGCCGTTAAATCATAAGAAAATGAGTTTTTAGGATAAATAACCCGAGTTTGATTGTGTTCATTTCTCTAGAAGCAGCATACATGGAAAGTTTTAATTTATACATAAAAACATTTGTAAAATTCAATTTGTGGATATAAAATGCGTGGATGATTTATTAAAATCTATATAAAATAAGAATAAGGTTAAATCATTATAAAAAAAAAATATACTCAAAATCTACACTTTATGGTAACAACTTTTTTGATATTCTAACAAAAATTAAACTTCATCCAGTAAATCATATCGTTAGTATTTATCACATACATATGTTCACTATAATTTTATTTTGTGGTGTTAACAATCCGAAAATCAGCAACTAATTAGAGAAATGAGGTGTCTATGCAATTCGCAATTACCAAGTGGAAAGCATCTTGGTAAATATCGATCTACAGTTGTCAAGTGCAAAATAATTTTGCATGAAAAAAACAAGGATTTTAATAATATATGACTTTGTCATGATGAACATTTTATGATTACCTGACAAATGCTCTACGTATTATAATTTATTGATTAATAGCCTTTAATTATAAATTTTACTAAAACAAATACAGCCCGTGCATCGCACGGGATTACGTACTAAGAACACTTGATCTCTTCTTCATTCTTTGAAAAACTGTAAGGAAGGACTTCAAAGGGCCATTGTTATTTAGAATTTTTCAGCAGGTCTCTCCCTTTCTCTCTCGGCAAAATATCCTCAACCTCTCTAAATTCTTCCCGGCAACAAGACGTGCACCACCAGGCCACCAAGAGTCGTTGCACACATTGTCGAGCCGCTCGCAGCCGCCGAGAGTTGTAACCATGTGCCTTGCCGAACCGTCCACGAACACATCGCAAGCTTCAGTCCCGTCTCGCTGAAGGAAGCTGCAAGCAAACCGTCGAGTCCACAAGCAGCTGCAACAGCCGTGTCGAGGCTGTGAGCAGCCAAGGTCCACCATTGAAGAGAAGATTCGAGTGAAAGCATGTCCTTTTCAACCAATGCTTAGATTTCAGAAATCTGATTCGTTCATCCGTGCTTGTAGATTCCCGAAGTACGGTAATTTTTCTAAGCCGATGTGGAAATTCTTTTTACAGAATTTTGCTAGATTATTTTGGAGAAGAACTTGGTGTTTATGTGAAAAATTGTGGAATATGCAACTCTCATTTGTGTCTTGTTATATTTTGAAAAATTGAAATGTTTCGAATTTTTGAAGCCTTGTTGATATCTTGGATTTTTGTGAAAAAATCTTGAAAACGTTGGAAATTTTTTAAAGCCTCTTTGATGCTTTGAGAAAGGTTTCTTTGAGAGCCTTTTTATGACTTGAAATAGTACCTTGTTGCCTTGGAAAAATAATACTTTGAGTTTGGGTTCTTGAGACTTTGGAAAAAAACAATCCAAAAATTTGTGTGTTGTTGAGCCATAAAAATGTCAGACCTGAACCTGGCCGAGGTGCCGCTGTGTGCCGGGAGTCGTGACCCAGCTGCCGTGAGTACCAGACGACCTGCAGCCTTTGCAGGCGCAGCCGAGCACTGGCCTCGCAGGCGCCATGCGCGCAAGTGAAGAGTGCAACGTGCCGCGAGCCGCACCCAGCCGTCTCGTGTTTTGCCGCAGACTGCTGTCACACGAGTACCGCGCGCCCCTCCCTACGAGTGTCCCAGCGAGTGCGCACACGAGCAGTGTCTCTTTACCATCTCCCAAACCCCGAACGCAACCTGGCAGCGGCCAAGCGAGCATGCGTGCGTACAACCTAGAGACCAGGCACACATCGAGCAAGGCGCTCCAGGCGACTCGGGACAATAGCAATTATCCAGAGCCACCGCCGGACCAGCCGCACCAAACCAGCTCTAAGCCAAGTACCTTAAGCCATTTTCGACCTTTGACCATATTTTTAAGTCGTTCACTTGTTTGAATTGTTTTTCGTGCCAATACATATTTTTTAGCTTTTTTAACCATTTCCGAGTCTTGTTCACCATTTATCGGAAGTTCTAACTTTTTCACAAATTTAAAGAAAGTACTTAATCAAATTAATTTTAATTAAGTTGAAAGTTAATATTTTCCAAGAAAATGAGTTAAGTTATTTATGGAGGCTTTGTACTCAAAATGTTGATTTTTGAGTAGTCGAGCCTCCAGAGTTGTTCTGTGAGGCATCAGTTTTTCGTCATCTACATTTCATCACCACCTCAGAGTATCAGGTGGGGGTTTCTATACTATGGTTTATTTTGTATAACTATGTGGTAGTATAGTCTTTATATGTATGTGATTGTGGACTAGTGGGCCGAATATGATAGTTGTGTGAGAATTTCCTACTAGCGGTATCGGTTGATGTCGAGGGCATTAGAAGCGGTTGATTCCGAGTTTACTTACTAGCGGGATCGGCAGATGCCGAGGGCATTAGTAGTAACTATTTACTAGACCAACAATTCATGAACTTAGGTTAACGGTATATAATGGTAAAAATCCAGTTGAATTATGTAAGCTTGAAATAAGAATCACTAGTCCGAATTTACCAGGAGGCTCAAAGCCGGTTTACCATGGCGGCTTTAAATAAGAGTCACTAAGCTGGGTATTTATCAGTACAACAGTTGAGGTTTACCATGGCGGATTGAAATAAGAGTCACTAAGCCGGGTAATTTATGCAGTTAGACAGTTGAATATTTCATGTTCATATGATTATTATCCTATCTGTGATTATGCTGAATTGATGCATAGTATAAATATTACCACTGAGCTAGAGGATTGCTCACCCCATTGTTTTTCAGGTTGATCCAGGTAGTGGCGGTCACGAGAGGACGAGCGTGGTCATCATTTAATTATGTTCTTATGTTTCCGCAAACTTGTTATGAAAAACATTGTTGGTTTGGTTATTTCATACTTGAACTGTTTCGAACTATGTTTTTGGATGATCGAAACTTTTAATACTTTAAAGTGAAAAATGAGTAGCATCCGAAAGTTGTTTTTGGGAAATGATTTTTTTTCTTTTCTTAAGTTCAAATTATTTATGAAAAACCTGTGTTTTCTTTAAAATAAGTAAGCGAACGTTACACATGGTATTCGAAAGGGGGCAAAAGGGTCGTCGTTGTTTTCAATTCACTTGGTTATCTTCATCGAGATGGGTTACTTTCTAGTGGTCCCCACCACTATATACATCAATTTTCATGGATCGACTTGACCGACTCGGGTATTGATCGGGTTGGGTCATCTTGGTTGACTCAGCCATGTATATAATTCTATTTTTAGAAAAATCAAAATAAATATATATTTTATTTTGTAAATGCTTTTGACAACATTTAATATTAGTTAGACTTTGAGATATAAAATTTACATATATACTATTTATTTTTGTTATTTTTTTTTAATAATTTTATGATAAAAATAATGTAAACATAATTTAAAATTTTTTGATATCTGATTCAACAATCAACCTGGTGACCCGATGGTTGTACCAACCAATGATTTAAATATCGTACCGTACCAGCCGGTAATACCGGATACCGGCCATTGGTATGGTACTATTATACACAAAATATCGGATTTACGGTTATACCGGTTTGTACCGGAATTATACCGTAAATACCAGAAAATTACCGGTCAATAAAAAAAAATTAAAAAAATAAATAAATTTATTAATTTAAAAACATAAAATTTAAATTGGTAATTAAAATGTTTTATTTTTATCTCATTGAGAAATTGATATTAATTATTATAGTAATTTATTTTATTACTTTTTTGAATTTGGTATTATATATTTTTATTTATATTTATATATATTATTATATTTTCTAGTCCGGTAATACCACCGATATTATCGGTTCAACTGGTAATACCGCGTACCGCTAGACCGGTATGACCACCGGTATGGTATTTAAAACACTGGTACCAACGACCTAGTGTCTTGAAGGCAAGCCCGGGTTACTCGGTCGGGTTCTAATATTAACTGAAACAAAATCGAGGAAAAAAATTACTCAGAGAAGATATTCTTTCATTATTTTTAAAGACTTTCGGTGATTTTTGGAATATTGGTGCACTTAACTTAGGATATGTATTTGTTTAAGACTTTAAAGACCTTTTAATGTTATGGAAATTTTTGTTGTATTGAACTCTAGTTTTTTTAAGAAATTTAAAGTCTAGAGGTATTTATTGGAGATAATTTTTTTTAAATAAAAGTTGTGAAGTATTTAACTTATTATAGGTTGTGATTTATTAAGATTTTTTTAGATTTGTAGAGATTTCAAAATAAAAAACCATATATGATACTTGACTTTGAACATCCAATTATAAAATTTCATAGGATTCATCTCAAATATGGAAATTTAAAAAGTCTGAGATCATAATATGTCTTAAAATATCACTTAAAATTTGAAACGGGTAGACTTAGATTTTTAAAAATGCCTAGGTATTCATTTGAGAATTCAAAAAATTTTAAGAAGGCATCAACTATTTATGAGAATTCATTTGAGATTTTAAAAAATGCCTAGATATTCAATTGAGAATTCAAAAAAGACATTAATATTTAGTATATTATCCTTTATTCTCAGAACAATTTTTTGTTTGATTTACATCATTAATTTGAATGAGAAAAAATCCGTAATTGTTGGGATATCTCAATTAAAAATCTCAATTTTTTGACATATGAATCTCTAAATTTGTTACCAATAAAAGGAGGATTCATATGAGATTCAAAATGAATTAAATTTTGTCATAATAATCTCCAAATTTGTTGCTATAAGAATCTCTATGTTTTTTGGGATATCTCAATTAAATTTGATTCTTAAAGATTCACATGTTTTTTTTTTTTCAAAATTTCTTCTAATAGTCGATCAAATCATTTATTATTTTTAGTCAGCTTACTATAAATGTATTTATCCAACAACCTTTTTATATTACTATAGATTTTAACGAATTATCAAATTTTAAAACATAATAACATTACCTAACTTATAATTTTAATATTATATCCATAAATATTACTTATAATACTCTATGTTTATAATATAATATCATTATCTAACTAATAATTTAATATTATATGCATACGTATAACTTTTAGTACTTTACTTGCATCTGTGCAAATGCGTCGAATACTAGTGAGAGTTAATTTGAATTTTTTTTTTTTGACATCTTAAGATTATTTATATTTAAAAAATTTGTAATATTTCTTATTTTAATGAAGCTCTTATAAATTTTAAATTTAAATGTGGAAATTTGGTAATTTGACCTATTTAATTTATGTTTGAATTTGACAAAATCTTATAAAGTCCTAACTATAATGTTAAATACTTATGGAATGCTTGTTTATGAAATAATTTGCTAACATTTATTTCATACTCAAAATCTAACTCAATTTTAACTCAACTCCACTATCCTTGATATTATTTATATAATTAAATATTATAAACCAATCATTCTTACATATCACATCAACTTTCATTCAATATTCATCAACTCACGTAATTTTAACTACCTATCATTTCCAATCATTTATCTCTTATTTTTACATTAAATTAAATAATAATTATTTTATTTTAAATATTATTTTAATATATTATTAAAATCCCACTGACAATTAAATATAACACATTTTTCTATAGTTAATCAAAATAACTCTGAGCAAATTATTTCATAAACTTAAATACCTTGGCTTTTTAAATTGAATAGTTTTAATTGAATTAGAAAACCCACCAAATTCCTCGAGAGAAATGAGGGCGGACTCTCCTCAACCGCCGAAACAGGCGGCTGCAGCGCCGCCGCACCCGGAGGAAGACGTCACCGGAGAGCCCCTCGCCCGACCCACCGCCGGAAGTGCGGGCGCTGGCATCGGGGTCGGCGGTCTCCGGAAGAAGGCGGCGGGCGTTAGGGCGTGGCTGAAACTGGACTCGACGGGCCAGGCGGAGGTCGTGGAGGTCGGAAAACACGTCATCATGAGGTGGACGGGGCTCCCGGCCCGAGATCTCCGTATACTCGATCCGCTGTTGTCTTATCCGTCGACCGTGCTTGGCCGTGAGCGTGCCATTGTCATTAATCTGGAGCACATAAAGGCTATTATCACGGCGCAGGAAGTTCTCTTGCTCAATTCCAGAGATCCTTCGGTGATTCCGTTTGTCGACGAGCTTCAGAGGAGAATTTTGCGTCACCAGCAAGCTGTCAAGTCCCAGGTTCCTTCTTCCCCACCCGTCCGAATTTTATCGATAGATTTAAAATAATCGTGATTTAAACGCTAATTTTTCTGTGATTAGTGTGAATAAGATTCTGTTTCTGGTTTAGATTTTTATTTGAGTTGATCATCATGGCTCAATTTGTTGGTACTCGTTGATTATTTCAGTGAATTTGTTGCTTGCATGAATTTGTGTATGTTTTTTGGCATGCATAAGCAGATGTTAATTGTGAAATTGGGCCAAACCTCAAGGTTTGGTTTTGTTATTGTTCCTGTATTTGGTATAAAAATTAATAATATCTCATAAGGTGGGCATAATGGTTTTGTTAAGGAAACTGGAGATGGTGAAAATGCCAACTGGACGAACTTGTATGATATAGAAGGGCCTCAGGCGGTACCACTAAATCCCTCAAATCGCTCGAATAATTTCCCAAGCAAGGAAGATGGAGTGGAGGTAGAAGGGAAAGAACAATCTCCCGAGAATCGTGATGGCCCAAAGTTGCTGCCGTTTGAGTTTGTTGCATTAGAGGCGTGCCTCGAGGCTGCTTGCAGTTGCTTGGATAATGAAGTATGGAACTATTTTCTAGTCTTTTGGTGCTTATAATTCAATTTCTAGTCATTTATTGCTTTTATAATTTATAATTATTAAATGTGATATTTTTCCTGCTCTGGTCTCAAACTAGGCAAGGACATTGGAGCAAGAAGCTCATCCAGCATTAGATAAATTGACTTCGAAGATAAGTACACTAAATCTGGAACGCGTGAGGCAAATTAAAAGTCGGCTGGTTGCTATAACTGGTCGTGTTCAAAAGGTTTGGATGGAGTAATTTTGCGTCAGTTCATTTCTGTAATGGGTTTAGTCGCATAATTGTTTGACCTTGAATATGAAATTTTGTGTCATCTCTTGTAGAAGTGTTAGAAGAGACTATTGTCTATTTTAAGCGAATCTTCGTTTATTTTCCTTCCAAAAAAATATACTAATCGTTGATTGATTCTTGACTGTTATTTGGAAAGTGACGTTGGCTCAGCAATTTGAATTATTATTATCCTTTCACTGGCTGAGGTTGAAAACTTTTAGATGCATTAATAAAATCAAATTTGACTCTCAAAGATGCAAGTGAAGCAGCAACTATGCCCGCCTTTATGTTATTCTCTAGCTGCTAAATATCTTGCTCTGGATAAAATTCTTATGTTGACCGTGTTATTTGTCTTGGTAAGAAAACTTGGTATATGAAAAATGTGAACTTGTATGTTGGGTTGCTCTTGGATAAACCATTATCAACTCCTATGATTTGAAATATTGTTTTAGGTTTATTTAATTTTTGTTTAGCTGCACATATTCATGAGATACATTTTCCTCT